>RJWH01000595.1:0-83646 GCA_004363575.1 Solenodon paradoxus | reverse complement strand
GGAAGTCTATTTTATCTGTAATCAATATAGTGGTTCCGCCTCTTTTTAGACTCACTATTAATTGACTCGGTGTACTTTTTTCCATCCTTTCACTTTGTGTTTCTCTAAATCATAAGAGACTGTCCAGCAAACAGCATATAGTTGGGTTTTTTTTGACCCATCTAGTCTCTCTGTGCCCTTCAGTTGGTAAATTCAGTTAATTTACATTCAGAATTATTATTGATATTTGAGGGCTTGCTACTGCTATTTTTTGGTTTTCTGGTGTTATCTACTTATTACTTTGTTTAGATTCTTGTTAACTTTCTTTTGATTTTGCTGGAAATCTTTTAGCGTTTCTGGTAGGGAAGGTCTTATAGCAGCAAATTCATTCATTTTTTGTTTGTTGGGGAGAATTTTATTACTCCCTTGTATCTTAGAATTTTGCAGGATATAATAATCTTGTCTGGCAGTTTTTATCTTGGCGTACTTAAACTTCATTCCATTCTCTCCTGGCCTGTGGAATTTCTGCTGCAAAGTCTGATGTTAAACTGATGGGAGTACCTCTATGTGTGACTTGCTTTTATTTCCTGGCCACTTTTTAAAATTCTTTCTTAGACCTTAAGAGTTTTGCAATTATATGCCTTTATGTAGGTCTTTGCATTAAAATAACCAGGAGTTCTGTTGACTTCACTGATTTTTATATGTTCATTACCTCTTCCAGGTTTGAGATGTTTTTGGCAATTATTTCTTTGAATATCTTCTCTGTTCCCTGCCCTTTCTCTTCACCTTCTGGGATACTTCTTATTCTTATGCTGTCTTTCCTAATGTAGTTGGATATCTCTGGGTGTTTCTTCTTAGTCTTCTTTTTTTTTTTTTATTTGCATTTCATTTCTCTCTCTTCTACTTAGCACCTTTCTACATTTCTGTTCTCCTAATCACTAATCATTTCCTCCATTTGGTCAATTCTGTTTCCACAGATTTCGTTAGTATTCTTGATCTCATTTATTTCATTCTTTATCTTCTGAATCTAAATTAGTTTCTTTTGTAAAACTTTAATTTTTGCCTTCTGCTCCTTAATTGTATTTTTGAGCTCATTGACTTGTTTTGTTGAGTTCACTTGTAGTTCTCTGAGCTGTTTTTCTGGATTTTCTTTTTTATCTCTGAATTTATGACTGTAACTTTGAACTCTTTTTTTTTTTTTTTTTTTTTTTAAATTAATGCACAGGCAGGAAGAAGCATTTTATTTATTTTTATTTAATTGTACATCTTAGTGGTTCTCCCTGACCCAGGATGTGAATTCAGGTTCTCAGCATGTATGGGGACTGCACTTAGGTCAGAGGCAGTTGACCAAACCAACACTCCACCTGGGCACACCAGCAACTTTGAACTCTTTATCGTTGAAAAGAAATTGTGTGTTTCTTCAAAATTGAATTCTGATGAGGTTTCATCTTCTTGTGATGCCATAATACCTTGAGAATTTGAAGAATATTGAGCTTTTTTTTCTCCCATAGGATGAATTCGTGGTACTGACCTTATTTTTAATCTTTTTGGCACTTGGCCTCTGTTTTGGGGGGTTTTTTTTGCATTTTTTACCCCTACAGGCTTCTGTAATATGAGTCTTTTGCCTAGTCAGGGAGTGGAGGATGGCTAATGTTTGGGGGAGGGGTTTAGTGGCTGGAGAAGGAGGGCGACTGCTGTGGAATGGCCAGTGGGGTAGTCTGTTCCTTTTGGTGTCACCTCAGCTAACCCTATTCTCTAAATTTCTAGAACTTGGTCTAGCAGACCAAACTGACATACTGGTGCTCCTCTCAGCTGGAGCACAGGTTCCAAGGGGGAAGAGGTGAGAAGTGTTGACCTCTCCCCTGAGCTCTTTGATGTGCTTCCCAACTGGGCCTGGGGTCCCATACCAACCTCCTTTTTTTGGGCTTCCCCTCAGCCAAGTGTGTATGCCACCAGCTGTCTTCAGCCTCTCTCCATTTGTTGAGTCAGGCCTGCAGCTCTGTCAGTCAGCCTGCTCACTGTGTCTGCCACCACAGCTCCTCCCTGTGCAGCCAGATGCCTCTACTCCACTGCTACTCGGGCACCCTCTGCACCTGCCTTTATATTCTCAGATGCATGTAATTCCTCCAGGAGTCCCCTCATTGTAATTTCGGTTGCTCCCAAACTGCTGGGGTGCTATGGAGCTCCCTGCTAGTGTCTCCTCTGGAATAAGTCTGGCTGTGTTCCTCATGCATAGTAGGGAACAACCCAGCCACCATCTTCCCTTGAAGTTCCCCCGCAATTTCTATTTATTCACCAAACCATTATAAATTTTCTTATATCTAAAAGGTTTTCCAGTTAAAATAATGTCATTGGAAAGGCATCAGCTGTATAGGAAATGTGATGGGTTTTCAGGAACTGGACTTCAAAAAGATATAAAGTCAATGAAAATATTTTCTGTTAATACATTGTACTTAATTTTAATGATTCCCAATTTTAGTCTTGAAATTCAAGTAACTTAAGCAGCTTCTAATTTGTTGTGATACCAAAAGTGATTATATATTATTTTACCTCTTAACTGCAGTGGCTAGGATTAAAATTATACACAGCGTAGCTTTTTGCTTTTAAAACAGACTTCTAAATATATATCTTTTTAATATCTGAGAAGCTTAGGATTTTATTTCCCTTTCACATGAAAGAGAGTTGTTTAATATAAATATCTATTGGAAACCATAATAAAGATGATATGATATACTGTCAGAAAACATAATATACATGTCTTGATTTTTTTTAACATATTAATTTACAATATTCTTTAATAAATAGAGGTAGAAAATAATCAGATCCAAAATACAATACTTGAATGGGTTTTATGTATTTGGAACTTTGTATTTTTTTCCGCCCTCCAAATGTTTGATTTCTTTGTCTACACAAGTATGATAGTACTGCATTTGTCTTAGGGATTGTGGGATATAAAATGGTACTCTGAAGAGTGCCAGTCCTATCAAAATCAGATAAAGGTATTATTACAATCTGAATCTTAACTGTATGTTAGTATTCCACAGCGTGATTACTTACAGACTGGCAAAATTGGAACTCTCTCTGTGTCATGAACTGCTGAGGTCACTACAAAAATGAGAAAGATCTTCCAGAAGATCCAAGTCCAGTAGTAATTATAAAATGTAAACTATTTTAATTGAGTGTTAAATATCACAATCATTAGAGGTTGATAATTGTTGGGAGTCATGCCCTGATGGCTTCATGGATAAGTTCATGTCCTCTGGCAGACCCAGTCCCCATACATCCCAAGGACCTAGGTTTGCATGCTGAACCAGAGCGAACAACCAAAATGAGCCACTAAATAAAATACTTCGTCCTCCTCTCTCTCCTGCCTGCCTGCTTGCCTGCTCACCTTCATTCTTGCCTGAACCTTTTCTTTAAAAAAAAAAAAAAAAAAGGTTGGGAATACAGAGACGGGCTGCCTGGTATAATAGTAACGTTGAGACAGTGATAATTAAGAAATTGTGCTAGATGTTTTCCTGGGTTTTTTCGTTGTTGTTTTGTCCTTGTTAGTGTGAGAGCTCCCAAAGAGACTGGAGCTCCACTCCAGATTCTTGCCTCCCATGTATAAAAGTAGCATGCAAGACAGCTGACAAAAGATTAAGTGGGAAATTTATTGAAACAAGCAAGAGAGACAGTATACTCCTCGAGGTGACAAAAAGAAGGCCGGGTTCGAGAAGACACTGGCAGTTGTCCCACTCAAAGCACATGTTCTTGTGAAGAACATCCCTGTGTTCCTCCCCATTCCCACCATGGGGGCATTCCAGGGCGTTCCTGGGCAGGGATTTCTAGGAAAGAGGTGGTGATTTCTGGGGATCAACTGTCCCTTTACTGCTCATGCTCCCTACCCATGTTCCTTACTCTTTTATAGTGAGTTTAATGTATGAGCCCATATACAGTTTTATTTTAAGCAGATTATAATGAGGCAAAGGTTACTCCAAGGTGGCAGTCTTTGTACCTGTGTATCCACTCGTTTCTAGCCAGCTCCTCTAGGCTGCCTTTTTGGATTCTGTTTCTTGGCTACAAGAATGTATGTGCTGAATGATGTTGAGAAAACTACACAGCCACGTGCAAGAGTGAAGCTAGATCACTATCTAACACCATTCACAAAATTAACTCAAAATGGTCTAGAGACTTGGACATATTTAATTTTTTTCGTGTAATTTACTTTCTTTTTTTAGACTGAATCTGGATATGGATCTGAATCCAGCTTACGTCGACATGGCTCAATGGTGTCACTAGTATCAGGAGCAAGTGGCTATTCTGCAACATCCACCTCTTCGTTCAAGGTCTGTGGTTATGAATGCTTTAAGTGAAGGCAACATAAATATTAAGTGAGTTTGGCATGCCCTGTTGGAGTAGTGGTTAAGTCATTCACCTCCAGTGGAGCACAGGCCACATACCCATGAGTTCCAGTCCCAGGTCCCGGGAGAAAAAAACAATTTGAACAACTAAATAAAAATAAAATGCTTTTTCCTCCCCTCTCTTCCTGCTTTCATTCCTGCCTATATCTTTCCTTTAAAAAAAAAAAAATTAGGCAAGTTTATGAATTAACTGAATATTGCAAAGACTTATTTGATAGCTTTTTTGAAAGGATTTTTCTATAGTGTAATTTATTATAGAATAATTTTTAAAGGATAAAATCATGGCTCATGCAAATATAAACACACAGAGGTTTTAGTTTTGTTTATTAATAAGATATAAAGAAAAATATGTGATTCAAAGGAGAATCTGAAGAATGCTGAAATGATATAGTTAATATATACAAAATTGGTTAATATCCACAGGTTAATAATCCATGTATCGCTGTTGGACAAAGTTTATCTGCTTCTCTGTGGGCAAGAATCATTTATATAACTCAAGTTTTCTGCTACCTAAAATTGTAAAATAGCTCAAATGCAATGTATTAAAAAATTTCTGTATGATCAGACAACACCCTCTTCTAACAGTTCCATAGATGACACCTTTCCTTCAAAAGGACAATAGTATTTTGCCCTTTTCATAGTCTTTCATAATTCACCCTAGCAGTGTCTGATTTTGAAAATATTAAATAGTAAAATGTCAGGTGTATTGCTGTCTCGATTCCTTCAGGTTTACCACTGTCAAGCCACTAGTTATTTAGTTTCAAAGCTATTCCTGAGAGTATTACATTGAATTTGACAACTCTCCCTACCCCATGCCCTCAGTTATAAGATGTAGACCTTAAACTATGATAAATACCATGTAAGACTAAATAAATTCAGTTAACTTGGATTACATTCTCTTTTTTTTTTTGCAGAAAGGCCACAGTTTACGTGAGAAATTGGCTGAAATGGAAACCTTTAGAGATATCCTATGTAGACAAGTTGATACCCTACAGAAGTATTTTGATGCCTGTGCTGATGCTGTCTCCAAGGATGAACTTCAAAGGGATAAAGGTTAATTAGGCTATTACCACTATTTTTACTTGGATAATGAATGGATTTAAAACCTCTTGATTTTATAGGGTAATGTCTTTAAATGATAAAGATAATTATAATCACTTTTGCTGCAAACCTCCAATGTAACAGATTTCAGTGTCCTTATAACTTGTATACTTTAATAAGGCATCCTAATTAATATGATTCACTCATACCAAATGCTACTGAAGATTTTTAAATGATTTTTAAGCTCTTTACTCCATTAAATAATATGATATCTCTTATCTTGGTAATACGGGCATTTCACATGATTATGTCTAATAAATTTACTCTCTGTGATGTGTCTCTTAGAATCAAGCATGTGTTTATGTCAGATTCTCCAGATTGGAAATCAGTCTTCCCCAAATCGCCGCCCTGCCCCTTTTCTTTATCTTTTTCTCTCCACTCACCTCTCTTCTCCCCTTTTTCTTTAACTCTCTTTCTCTCCCTTTCTATTCCCTCCCTTCCTCTAGCTTTTTTCTCATAGAAAAAGAAATCAGTGATGGACTTCCATATATGTTTTAAAATAACATATCCAAAAGACATATATTTCATCTAATTTCAAATTCTTTTTGTCTTTCTCTGCCATTTCCTTTTTTGAAATCTTTTTTGGATAGTAGGTTTTTTTAATAATTCCATTTATTTAAATCTTTGTTGACTTTTGAGCTATGACTTATTTTAATGACTACTTTAGGGGTTATGGTATACACATTTAACTTGTCACAATCTATCTTCAAGTAATACCATACTCTTCACACACAGTGTAAGAATCTTACCAATCATGTAATTTTATTTCTCCCCACTTCCGAAGCATGACTCTTTGTTTTCTAACCAATTGTCTATGAATTATGAGATTTTCCAGACTACATAGTAGAAACAGGTACTTTTCCTGCCCCCATGTAGACTTTGGATACTATTTCCTAGACCTCTGTGTTTTCTTGCTTGTAATATGTTATCCGTACTCTTCTGAATACTCAGTAAGACTGTTCCTCTCCAGAGTTTTCTCTCTCTACAGCGTTCCCCTCTCTAGTTTCTTTCTTGTTTATTCTAGTTGCCTTTGTCGCTCTTGACTCTGAGCACCATTTTCTCACCTCACAAAATGTACCAGGCTCCTCTTTGCTTCCTCCTTACTTTGCATCTTGGAAACTCTTCCAGGATATTAAGCTGGAGCAGTCATAGGACTCCCATCATTTATTCGATGATTCTCAGTGATTATTCTTCTTTATTGCCTGATACCCAATGTCTTAAAAATTGTTTCATAATCTTTGTCCAGTTTTTTAGTTTCCTGCTAATTTCATGCATTCAGTCCCTGTTATTCCATCTTGCCAGAAACAGAAGTCCATTTTCCTCTGAAAGTGTTTAATTTTGTCAAAATGAAGTAAGCTTGAGGTTGTTTATTTTTAATGAACCACAGATTTTTGGTTCTTTAACATTTGAAACATTTGGTGTTTATTTCTCTAAAATTAAGCCAGTTGAACTTCTTTTTCTCCATTTAAAAAAATGTATATATGCCCTTTTTTAAAATCAAATATAACATTGCATACAAGCTTTCTTTTGCTTGCAAATAGCTCTTTAAAGAAAAACAGGAGGCATATGCGTGTATATCACATATGTGTATACACGCATATATGTATATATGTAATACCTTGTTTATTATTAGATGATCCATATCAATAGTATAAAGTATTTGAAAGACAAAAATGATGATGGTTGGAGTACTAGTTGAGATGTAGTGATAATCAAGTTGTATAAAAGATTAAAAAATAATTTTTAATATTAGAATCCTTTTCTGTTATAAGTGTGAATAAATAGCAACAATGGCAGACTAATAGACTGATGTATTAATTTGCTGGGGCTGCCTTCAGTGTCTCCAGAACAGAAGTTTATTTTCTCTTGTTCTGTAAGATAGAAGGCTGAGATCAAGGTGTTAGCAAGATGTTTTTTCTGAGGGTCATGAGGGAAGGAAGGATCTGTTCTAGGTTTCTTGTCTTGGTTTATAGATGGCCATCTCCTCTGTATGTCTTCACAGCATCTTCTTCTTGTCGGTTTCTTTGTTGAAATTTCCTCCTTTTATAAGGACAATATATTGGATTAGGGAAGACTGATGACCTCATTTTAACTTATCTCTCTTTTTAGCTTACTTTTGTATAGTTGCTGTTCTCAAATAAAGTCACATTTGAAGCATTGAAGGTTAGAACTTCAAGTTTGTGAATTTGAGAGGCAAGGGGACCCAATTCAGACCATAGCTGCTTATTTCCCTATAAATGCTATCTCAAGAAACACTGATTTTTTTTTAAGACTACATGATGGATAAAGGTGAAATTCAGGCACAGACCATTGTTTTATACTTTGAAATAGAAAACTAGAATTGCTGCACTGAGTCTAAGCATCTCTGTAGATTCACCTTCATTAAATTATCAAAGTCTAAGTCTTAAAGGACTTCAAGCATCACTATTCTTCATTAAGTGTGTCATTACAATGATAACACCAAATTCATTTTAGGTATTTAGTGTTTTCAGATAAAATATTTTATCAGAATTGTTAGTAAAACAACCACCCACCACTTCTATACACACTTCATGAATGTCTAATTAACGCTTTAGGTCAAGATACTTTGAGATTACAGAAGACTTCATCTTTGACTTAAACATACTGTTTAATTTTAAAACAAGACATATATACCACATTAGAAGCAAAGGTCTTTCCAGTCTTGCTCTAATAGTCATTGTTACTTTGATGATTTAAAATAGACTAATTAGCAGAATGAAAGTAATGACAAATTTAAGAACTCCCAGAGGCAATTTAATATATCCACTGCATTTAAGTTATATAATCTTACATCCTACTCAGTCCTTATAGTCCTCTTATATAGAATTATGAAATAATCCTGTTAGATGGGTAGAGCTAGGAAAACTAGAGGACAAAATAATTCGTATCTCAATAACCATTCCTTAACACAAATAAGAATGGGTGTACTTTGTTTTTTTAATAATGTGTTATGTTTTAAAGAAATCCCATAGCATATTTATTGATCATTCTTTGATAACTACTGAAAATGCAAAGATGATAAGAGCTTGTACTCACAGAATTCAGAATATATTTATCCAGTTAAATATAAGAATAAACTGGTTAATTTCTGTTTATTTTGATTCTAATAACTTTCAATGTATTTTATTTAGTTGTAGAAGATGATGAAGATGACTTTCCTACAACACGTTCTGATGGAGACTTCTTGCACAATACAAATGGCAATAAGGAAAAGTGTATGTAATACATTTTTTTCCCTCAATTGGATAAAACATTTTCTTAAATTATAAAATAACTGACTATATACCAAGAATAATCAGCTAATAGTTTTTGAAAACAATGGCAATGCTGAAATACAAGTGAAAGTTTCTGACATTAACTAATAATGGCTGCTCACTATTTAACAAAGACTCGTTCAGAATCCCATACATTGGCCTACTTATTTCCGTAGTACATGTTAAAGTCAATTTCTAATACTGAAGAAGTTTATTTCTTAGAGGGGAACTTGTAATGGAACTTGAATATTTATTTAGAATATATTTCTGTTTAATGTTCTTTTCTTCTCCACTTGATAAACTGCTGTTGAAAAGTATATAATCAATATTATTAAAAGAAAATGATTGAAATAGCTCTGATTTCACAGCATAATTCTTTTATAGACTCATAATCATGGTGGTTTATTTCATATACCATTTTATTGTTAACTTTGTTCATAATGAGTAGCGCATTAACTGTAGTTATGAATTGTTAGAAACCTGTGATTTGCAACAACGTAGATAAGCCTAGAGGGCATCATGCTGAGTAAATAAGTCAAAGACAAATGCCACATCTATCATTTACATGTGGAATCTTAAAAAAAAAATCAGTAAATTCATAATTAGTGCTTTTCTTTGGGTATATCTAAGAAAAAACTGGAATGAATTCCTAAAATGCTTTTAAGTTACAAATAGGCCTTTTGTGGTGGGTTTTTTAATGATGCTCATTTTTGCTGAAATTGTGAATAAATGTTAAGTAAAATCTGCCTGGGAGGCATGTTTTTAAATAATTTTTAGACCTATTTATGCATGGAAGTAATTTCAGATCATATTGGAATAGTTCATTATGAATACTAAAATCTAATTTATGGTTTTCTTTCCACCACCTTTTCCTTTTCCTCTGATTTTCTTCGTTACCCCTTTCTTCTTCCTTATAACCTTTTTCTCTCCCTATCTTGGAAAATACTGATTTCATACTACAAAGTTGTCCTTACAACTTGGAACTGAAATGTTGATCTTATTAAGTCATTCAGATTTATATATCTTTATGGAATTAGAGAATTATTTGGGAAGGTGCTTTCAGCGTTTTAATTTCACAGTGAATAATCTGATTTAATAGAAAAAAAGATTTTGTTTCATTAGAAAAATTATTGAAAGAAGTTGTCAAATCCCACGCCCAGTCCTCCAGCTCTTGTATCCTCAGCAACCCTACCCACATTCCCCAAAAGAGAATGGAAGATTATTTTCTGTAGAAATTGAATGGGAAAGCTCTAATTACAGGCATGTCTAATTACAGCAAAAGATAGTTGTATTTACCCATCAGTGAAATAATAGATGAAATTTACATACTCGCTATTGAAATAAAACAGCTTTGTTCTATCACCAGGAACTCTGGTAACCAGGGAATAAATGAAAGTATATACTGAAAGAAGCAATGCACAGCTCCCTTCTCATGCCTTGCTTATAGAATACCCATCAACCAGACATATATTTCCTGATATAAAATTAGAAGTCTGCGGTGGAGAAATTGAATGACCAACTAACAGGACCTACATATTTTCAGGGGTCCACTATGAAAAACTCTCACTACCAGATTATTCTTTGATAAAAATATGTTAGTTATAAAGTCCTGTTAACGCATACAGACCTTCCAGTACCCACCTCTTAAATGGAAACAGATAGCCAGGTCTTCAGACATTTGAGGAGAGCCCCAACACCTCTTTTTTGTGAACACTGTAGATCAAGGAATAGAAGACAGACAGTAAAGTCATTTAAAGGAATACCCTACCAGATTTCTACATAATTTTTAAGTTTCATGTTTTAAGCATGCTTGTGGATTCACTATTTTTAAAAATTCCTTTCTTAGTGTTTGATACCAAAACCAGACAAAGATAACACAAGAAAATCTCTCTTCTGAATATAGATGAAAATCCTCAATAAAGTACTAGCAAACTGATTCCAACAATATATAAAAAAGATTATGCACAACAAATCCAAATGGATGTATCCCAAAATGCAAGGTTAATGCTTGAAAATGTAATAGTCACGTGTCACTTAACATTATGGTCATATATATACAGTACTAGTCCCCAAAGGCTGTACCATATAAGCTAGATGTGCAGTAGACAATACCATCTAGGTTTTGTGTAATTATGCTGTATCATGTTCCTACAACAGTTAAATGGCCTAATGACACATTTCTCAATGTATCCCCATTATTAAATGACACAACTTTACATCGTATCAATAGAATACAAGCTAAAATTGTATGATCATCTCAGTGATGCTGAAAGAGCATTTGGCAAAACCTAATACTCTTTCATAATAAAAATACTTAGAGCACTAGGAATAGACACCCTGATAAAATTATCTCTGAAGGTCTTTTACAGCGGGTTTGCTGCCAGAACCCAGATGTCATGAAATCACTGGTATATCTGAGTCAAAATGGGAAAAGGACTCATATTAACGTTGTCATCATTGGACATGCATCTGTTCTACAAATGTGGTTGGATTGACAAAAGAGCCATCAAAAAGTCTGAGAAGGAAAAGGGCCTGTTTAAGTATGCCTAGGTCTTGGATAAACTGAAAGCTGAACATGAGTGTAGTATCTCCATCGATGTCACCCTGTGGAAATTCAAGACTAGCAAGTATGATGCTCCAGGACATAGTTTATCAAAAACATGACTAAAAGGCACATCTCAGGTTAACTGTACTGTCCCGATTGTTGCTGCTGATGGTGAATTTATCTCTAAGAATGAGCAGCCATAAGCATTCTCTACTGGCTCACACCGAGTGTGAAGCAACTTACTGTTGGTGTCAGCAGAATGAATTCCACTGAGCTGCCCTACAGCCAGAAGAGATATGAAGAAATTAGAAATCATTCAGAAAGTAAGCACCTACATTAAAAAAATTGGCTACAACTTTGCCCCTAGCATTTGTGTCAATTTGTGGTTGGAATGGTGACAGCATGATGCTGGAGCTAAGTGCTAAATTAGCCTTGGTTTAAAGGATGGAAAGTCACCTATAAAGATGGCAATGCCAGTGGAACCACTCTTCGTGAATCTCTGAATTGCATCCTATCACCAACTCATCCAGCTGACAAAGCTGGACAAGCCCTTGGCCTGCCCCTCTAGGATGTCTACAAAATTGGTGTCGATACTATCGCTGTGCTGTGGGCCAACTTGAGACTGGTCAGATTTTTGTGTGTGTTTGTTTGTTAGAAGGGTGGAAGTAAAAAAGGAAAAGGAAAGGAACAAGCAATTTAGTTGTTTATTTTGATCACCCTAGCCCCAGGCCATGAACCCAAGTCTTGAGTCTCTACATGGTCCACATCCCAGCTGTCTCAGCCACCTTGAACACAGGACACTGGAGTTCTTAAACCTGGCATGGTGGTCACATTTTCTCTAGTCAGCATTACAACTGAAGTGTGAAGTCTGTTAAATTGCACCATGAAGCTTTGAGTGAAGCTCTTCCTGAGGATAGTATGGACTTCAGTGACAAAAGCATGTCTATCAAAGTTGTTTGTCATGTCATTGTTATTGGTGGTAGCAAAAATGACCCAGGTGACTTTATTGCTCAAGTGACTATTCAGAATCATCCTTGTCAAGTAAGTACTGGATATGTGTCTGTGCTGGATCATCACACAACTCACAGTGCTTGCAAGTTTGCTGAGCTGATAAAAGATTAATCATTGTTCTGGGGAAAAGCTAGAAGATGACCCCAAATTCTTGAAATCTTTGATGCTGCCATTTGCTGATTGAATTTCAGTCAGGTTTACATATAAGACATCTTCTTTGAGTATCCTCTGGGCCATTTTACTGCTCATGACATTAGACAGACAGTTGTGGATGTCATCAAAGCACTAGGCAAGAAAGCAGCTGGAACTGGCACTGTCACCAAGTCTGCCAAGAAAGCTCAGAAGACTGAATGAATATTGTCCCTAATACCTGCCACCCCAGTTTTAATCGATGTAAGAAGGGTTTCAGAACTTTGTCTCAATTGGCCATTTAAGTTGAATAGTAAAAGACTGGTTAATGATAATGCATCATGAAACCTTCAGAAGGAAAGGAGAATGCTTTGTGGACCATTCTGCAATCTGTGTGTGGCAATTTTGTTTTTAAATCAGTAGTTTTTAATGAAAACGATAAAAATTTGTAACAATTTTGAGACCCGTTGAAACAAAAAGCCAAAAGTGTAATGGGCTGCACACTGGTGGTCTAAAGGCTAAGTCCGTTGCCTCTGGACAGCCACACATAATAAGCTGACCATATTTCCTTGAGACAAAAATGGGACATTGGAATGTCAAAAGAGGACAGGGTTATGTGCTGGCAGCTAAGGGGAGGGGAGGATGCTGGATGGTGATCACATAGTATCGATGTGTGGTCCAGTGGGATGTCATACAAGCAGCCATGGCCACTGCAGGGAATTTTGGCACCTTGGGAGAGAACCAAATTTGGTGCCCCTATGAGCCCCACTCGAAATGTCCTTCCTAAAACACTTGCCACTTTAACCATCTCAGTGCCAAAATGTCCAGTAACCCCTGCAGTGCCAAAGGTAACCTCCATGGTGCCAGAAATAACCTCCATAATACTTAACCTGCAGCTTGACCACACTGTAGTGTTCCGCTCCCTTTGAAGAAACAGGCATGTGGGGTGAGTAAGAATCCTCTTTCTGTAAGTCTCCTGTTTCCTCACGAGGCTTCAGAGCAGCAGTTGCAACCATGACTTGCCGCATCAGCACTGGAACAGCTGTCTTTAATGTGGGGAAGAGGGGTAGCTACTTTTGGGCTGCCTCAACAGATTTATCCTGGTTGAGCTCAACTGCCTCTTTTGCCACATATTAAGGACGGCCCTGGTTTATTAAAAATGGGACAGAATTGGCATTTATATGAAAACGACAAGATGGTTGGGAAATATGAAAAAAAAAATGGTATTGTCCCATTTTAAATAGTGTGTATGGTCATCTTACACATACATCCCAAGGACCCCCACTCATGTCCTTGGGACCAGGGACAGCAGCCAATATGAACAACTCAATAAAATGCTTCCTCTCCCTCTTCTTAGTTACCAACTCGCCTTCATTCTTGCCAGCACTTTTCCTTAAAAAAAAAAAAAAAAAAAAAAAAAAATTCCTTAAGGAACTGAGGGAAAGTATCTCTGAAAACCCACAATTAATATCAGCCTTCATGGTGAAAGACCAATTACTGTCCCACTAAGATCAGGAACAAGACAAGCGTGTCCATTCTTTTCCTTTATATTCATTGTATTAGAGGTTCTGACCTGAACAATTGGACAAGAAAAATAAACATCCAAATTCAAGAGGAAGAATTAAAACTATTTCTATTTGCAGGTGTCATTATCCCATATAGAAGAGGAAAAAAAAAATCTTAAGGAATCCTTTAAAAAAAAAACTCTTAGAACTAGTAAGTAAGCTCAGCAAGGTTGCCCTGTTAAAGACCAATATACAGAAATTCAGTTGCATTTTTATACACTAGCGATAAATGATGTGAAAGTAAAATTAAAGAAAATTTTATTTAAAGTAGCGTCAAAAAGAATAAAATGCTTAGGAATAAATTTAATAAAAGAAGTTGAACCCTGCTTTACACAAAACAAAAATTTTAACTCAAAATGGATCAAAGATCTAAAATATGAGCTGAAACTAGAAAGCTCTTAGAAGAAATATATGAATAAATCTTAATGAAAAAATAACCCACCATATGCAGAAATACAAATTTGCCAGTTACATATTTGGTATGAGATTTATCTAAAACATATAAAGAGCTCTTATAAATCTTTGATAATCTCAATTTTTAAATGGGCAAAGTATCTAAATAGACAGTTCTCCAAAGAAGATATACAAATGGCCAGTAGGCACAAGAAAAATCCTCAACGTTATTACTCATCAAGAAAATGCAAACCAAGTGACTGCTTCACACCTAATCAGATGGTTATAATCAGAAATAAATATATAAGTTGGTGAAGATGTCAAGAAATTAGATCCCCTCATAAACTGCTTGTAGGAATTTGGAAGATGGTTTAGCCACTTTGGAAAACAGTTTGGTAATTCCTTTAATAGTTTAAGCATAGTGCTACCGTTTGACCTAGCAATTTCACTCCTAAATATATATTTAGGATAAATGAGAACATATGCTTAGATAAAAACTTGTACATCAATGTGTATTGCAGAAATAGTTGTAACACAAAAAAGTGGAAATAACCCAAATACCTATCCAATAATGAATGGATAAACAAAATGGATGTAACTACACAATTAAATATCATTTAGCCATAAAAAGGAATAAAGTATTGATAACTGCTGTAACATGTGGACCTTGAAAATACTATACTAAATGAAAGAAAACAGTAAACAGTCACAAAAAAACCTTTATCACCTATTTATATGAAATACAGAAGCAAATCATTTAGGCAGAAAGTTAGATTGTTGGTTGCCTAGGGCTAGAGTCAGAAGAAGACAGGGTTGGAGAAAATGAGAAGTGACTACTAATGCATGTGGGACCTTTTTTTGGAGGGGAATGTTATGAAAATACCTAAAAATCAGATGTGATGATACTTGTGCAACTCTTATCAGCACATCAAACCCCATTTATTTGTATGTGCTAAACAAGTGTGAATTATATTACAATAAAATTTATTTTAAAGAGAATAAATAGATTAGCTGATTTAGGTCTGTTACTTTTTTTGACCTATTATTTACATCAGTCTGAAGTAAAAAATTCCTAAATTCTCAATTATCTTCCTAAATTCGTATTTCTTATGATTGTATTGAATGTTGAAGATAAACAGTGGATTTTATATATATGTGTGTGTGTGTGTATATTTTTTTTCTAGTCATTCCATTTCTAATCATTTTCTGATTAGTTAGCTAACATCTCCTATTTTATATGTAATATATAAGAGCATTTTGCCATGTTATCAACTGTATGAAATAATGAAGGTTAATGTTAATGATCAAATCAAGGAATATTCTTGAAAATCACTGAAAGAAAATTTGATGTTAATGGAGCATGCATCAGGAAATAGTACTATTCCTGTCTTTTTTCCCCACCTAATCTTATATGCACATGCTCATATGTTGTATAATTTTGATCACACATCACTTCTCATCCACTTTTAGTTCACAGATTTTTCAGGTGAGAATATTTTAAATGTAGGTTACTTGTTTTTTTTTAACCCAACTGTATTTTATTTAGATAATCGTATATACAGTAGACCAGTAGTACCAAATCAATTGATTGTTGACTCTAGTATGATTGATATCAGGGCTGTATGTTTATTCTTTAGCATAGTAGATGGTAAGGAGAGATTTAAATAAAGATTCCATCCTGTATATTCAGAAGGATTGTCCACTACTCTTTTTCCTGAAAACCCTGTATAACATAAACATACATAAACTACCTGTTCAAACTACTCACTTTAGAAATGGTAAGGATTCCCCTTAGGCTGCCTATTATGCAAACTAGAGTGTAAGATCTAAACAAATCTTTCTAACTATCTGTTGATGGACATTTGGGTTATTATAGAAATTCATATATAGTTCTTTTGTGGACACATTTATTTCATTTCTTTGTGGGCAAATACCTAGGAGTGAAATGATTGGCCATATGATAGGTATATGTTTAACATTTTAAGAAATTGCCGAACTAGTTCATAGTGAAAAGTTCCAGTTTCTCCAAATCCCTACCAACACCTGGTGTAGTCAGTCATTTTAAATTTTAGTCTTCCAATAAGTATGTTGTGGTATCTCATTGTGCTTTTAATTTTTATTTCCCTAGTAACTAATGGTATTGAGTATCTTTTCATGTGCTTCTTTGCTGCCCATTTCTCTTCTTTGGTGAAATGTATTTGCAAATATTTTTCCTGTTTTTTTTTCTGGCAAGATTACTTATTTTCTTATTGTTGGTTTTTGAGATTGCAAGTATATTTTATGTAGAATAACATCTAGAATATATAGAAATTCTTTATCATATAT
This sequence comes from Solenodon paradoxus, assembly GCA_004363575.1. Classification (NCBI taxonomy): domain Eukaryota; kingdom Metazoa; phylum Chordata; class Mammalia; order Eulipotyphla; family Solenodontidae; genus Solenodon; species Solenodon paradoxus. The sequence continues at coordinate 66,920 of RJWH01000595.1, read as the reverse complement.
ATATTGTACAAGGATTTCTCCTAATCCTCTTAAAATTTATTTTTAATTAGGAGCTATATGTAAGTATATATATATTTAAGGTGTGCTACATGATTTTGCATTTAGTGAAATTATTGCAATCAAAGTAATTAGCATCTCTGCATAGTTAATATTTTTTGTGATGAGAGCAACTGAAATCTATGTTCTTAGCAAATTTCCTATCTTCATTAATCTTATTAACTGTAGTCATCATGTGGTTCTATATTAGATCTTTGGACTTATTCACCCCATATAAATGCAACTTTCATTTTTTTAACTGTGCCTTCTAGAGCAGAAATTTTCAATTTTAATGAAGTGCAATTTATCAATTTCTTTTAAGGGTTGTACCTTTCATTTCATATCTAAATAGGAGTCGTTAAAGTCAGAGTTATCATTATTTCACTTATAAGAGTGCTATTGGAATAGTTTCTTAATAGCTCTAGAATAAGATTATTCTCTCTTCTTTGCCTCTTGTGAGTTTCAAGGTATTTCACTTAATTCAAAGGCCGTGAATTAAATTTTTTAATGTAAACATAAAAGCCACTTAATAAGTGCATCTATCCTGGACTTAGATTTAGACATTTATTTTAAATTTTCATTTTACCTTGTTCAGTTGTACAGCTTATCTTTAGTCATTTTTTAAATTCTAGATTTCTCAAAAATGTAAGCTACTTCTTCATGCTCTAAGCTGTCAGAATGTTATTGTTAAAGTATTACTCCTCCTACCACTTTATTCGCTGGGTGCAGCACAGGAAATAGAATTTAGAAAAAAAAAGTTTGAAAGTATATATGCTGCCACAGGGCTCTTTGCTCATAGAGTATGATGGAAATTTTTAAATGTTGACCCACAGAAAGAAATTAGAATACAAAAATCTGCTCTGATTTACTAATTTTCTGAACATTTTCCTACTTAAGTAATGGAGAATTATTTCTTCATAGAAAACTTTTCAGTGAATAACTTTCTTTTACAGTATTTCCACACGTAACACCAAAAGGAATTAATGGTATAGACTTCAAAGGGGAGGCAATAACTTTTAAAGCAACTACTGCTGGAATCCTTGCTACACTTTCTCATTGTATTGAACTAATGGTAAAACGTGAGGACAGCTGGCAAAAAAGACTGGATAAGGTAAGATTCTTTTTCCTTCCTTCTAAAAATTGATCAGATTTTGTTTTATATGTAGATTGAACATTTAAAAACCAACTTCATAGGGAAAAATCTATTGGGTTGATAAAAGTAGCTAGTGGTATGACTTCTCTGAAATTTTGTGGGTGTCTTAAACTGATTTTCCTTATGAAATTCACCTGTCATGTATTGAATTACTGTATAATATATATTCTTGATAGTATTTAATAAAAACTTTTTATATGTTATGTTTTAGAGTAGAAATGATGTACTTTTTGACATTGCCAGCTTTATAGTGATACGTGAAAGAATATTTAAGTTAAATGAATTTAAACACTAGTTTATAAAATTAAGTATTAGCTAATTACCTTCATAGCTGTGTATATGTTATTGTTATATCCTTTAATATACATTATGTTGTTCATTGAACAGTTTCCTTATGTTTACCCCCCCCCCCCCCCCCCGCTTTCTTTTAAGAACTGCAGCACTATAGTAATAACTAAACTTTTAGTTTCTAATGTGAATAGCTTGGTGAATTAAATTAGTAAAGCAACATGTTTATAATTAGCAAAATAGTAGAGCTATAACATAACTTAGAGTTCTAGTCCAATACCATCATTTTATAGAAGGACCTAAAACCCAGAGACTTGCCCATTGTTTTAAACAGAGTGAAGGAGTTTTACTCTCTTCTGTATTTCAGCTTTATTCAGTGTTTCCACTCTGGATCCTAGGCCAGGTATCAGTCAGAATCTTATCTTCCATTTGTGAGTCATTTTCTTGCAGTTTTTAAAGGTTTTATTATTTTGTGCTATGTCAGTAAGCAATGTCAGTAGTGATATAATGGTAGAATGGACTCAGGCTTTGAATAGCACTGTGTGTTTAAGAAACTCCTCATATTTAAAAGAAAAGAGAATTATTCAGAATTCTCAGGTGCATGTGAGACTAAGGCATATTGAATGGCACTATATATTCTTTTTTTTTTTTTTAAGGAATAGTGGGGGCAAAAATGAAGGTGAGTAGACAAGCAGACAGGAAGAGAGAAGAGGAAGCACCATTTTTTTTAATTTTTATTTTAGTTGTTCATTTTGGTTGCCCCTGCCCTGGGATGTGAACCTGGGTCCTTGGGATGCATGTGAACTGCACTCAGCTGCTTTGCTGGAGGCAGCAGACTCAATCACTATTCCACCAGGGCATGCCTATTCTTAAAAAACAAAAAAGGCAATGAAAACATCCATTTAGGATGCAGCTATTTCATTATTATTCTAGAATAAAACTGTTATCTTCAAATTTTTAATTCCACGCCAATGTGAATGAAATTGCATATTTAGAAGATCTTCTGTGCACACAAATAAGAATATATTTAGAAAACAGCAACCCCTTAAATCCATTAGACTAATGTTTCAAGAAAATCCTTCAGCTAGCTTATTTGAAATTTTTTTGTGAACTTTCTCTTAAGACCTCCTTATCTCCTTTCTTTAATCTATATGTCCGTCACTTACAGATTATCACTTCAGTCATATATTCTAACCAAACTGCCTAAAAATTACACTCATTAAAAATAAAGCATGGGCACACCCCGATGACTGGTGGCTATTGCACAGACCATGTAAAGTTCAAGGACCTGGGTTTGCGGGCCAGGGGAACAACCAAAATGGGCAAATTAAAAAAAATGCTTCTAATTTTAAAAGACTTCAACATGATTTCACTATTTCTTCAGCAATTGTGTTTCTTATTTACCATACTGAAAGGGAGAAGGTCTTTGTCTTCATTATTAATTTTATCCAGTTTCTTTATTGTGTAGCAATGAGTAGAACAAACCAAAGGTTGTGAAAAGAAACTTCTTTGTTACTTCTCCATAAACCATATTTAACCAAGGAAAAGCCAGGAAAAATAACAGTATTAACTGAAATATGAAAATACTCTTTTATAGTCCTCTTACAGGTATATCTGATGTCATCGGATTTTACCTTTTCCACTGTAATTTAAGTTTGTGTGTGTTACACAACATATCTAAATATTATATTTAGATATATAGGTATATATACATCCAAATATACACACATGTGCATAAATGTGTATATGCAAGTATGCTGTACACAGCAAGTAAAGAAAACTAGAAAGTACTTACACAGAATGTTGTTTATTAACAAATACATCTTTCAGAAAATTCATAAGATTGGAAAGTACAATGATATATGATTTCACTGAAATTGTTTTGTTCAAGTATGTGAATGCTTACTTTGTGTTGTTTTAAGTCAGAAATGTGGAAACAATATTGAAAAGGAAATCATCCCTCAAGGAGCTTAAAACTAATGAGTTGACATGCCTTGGTGGCCTAGCAGATAAAGTCCACGTACATCCCAAGGACCCAGGTTTATAACAGGGGGCCTAGGGGAACAACCAAAATGAGCAACTAAATAAATAAATGTTTCTTCCTCCTCTCTCTGCCCACATGCCTGTCTCTGCTCACCTTCATTCCTAAATGCACCTTTAAAAAAAAAAATTCAATAAGAGCAATTGAATAGGTACTAGGTGATAAAATAATAGCTATTTAATAGTAGAATTGCTTGCTTTATACTTTTATGTAGATGTCTAATGCCAGTTCCATTGTTCTTTAAGTAATTGAAAATTGATGTTTTGATAATGTTTTGGGGTTTTTTTTGTTTTTGGTTACCTGTATCATAATCCATTTTATTATAGAAATGTACTTAATTATTGCCCAGTCATATCCTGTATCTATTCATTGAAGATGTTTATATTAATAGACACACAGGTGTGTAACTTCACCTGCATTTTCACTTCCTCCTAAGTCTTTTTAATATGTTTGCTGTGCTTTGTATTGTTTTGTTCATTTCTTTAAAATTAAGGTATAATGTAATATAAATGTTCATTAATCTTGAGTATGCTGCCTAATGAATTTTATAACATACAAATACGTACCTGTAACCACCACACAGATCAATATATATTACTTTTCTAGAACCCCTGAAGGTTCCTTCATGCCCCTTCCTAATCCATACTGTATCACCACCTCAAGAGCTGACCACAGGTCTAAGTTACATCATTATAGATTAGTTTTGTCTGTTTTACACATCATAAAAATGGGATCATAGAATATGCACTTTTATGTCTAGCTTTTTCCACCTTCAACATTGACTGTGAGATTAATTCATGTTTTATTATTTAATGTTAGGCTATTATTTTTATTAAGTGGTATTTCATTATATGATGAATTTTCATCGTATGACTTTATTTTTCCTGCAGATGGACATTTAGGTTGCTTTAATTTTTTGATTATTGTAAGTAAAGCTGCTGTGAGCATATCTTTTGGTGAATATAAGTAATCACTTCTCTTGAACATATACCTATGGGGGGAGTACAAGTATCGATTCATGGGGCATATACTTAACTTCCAGTGGATATTAGCAAACACATTTTCCAAAGAGACTTCATCAGATTATACTGTGGCCAGTGGTGTTCTTCATCCTTGACAACATTTGGTATTGTCATTCTTTTGTGAGTTTGTTTTGTTTTGTTTTTAATTTTAGCCATCCAGGTAGATCTAAACTGAATTCGCACTTTCTCTTCAGTACACAAAAGTCAGTTAATCTTTGGTTCTGATGAACTAATTTATTGATTCGCATTAACTTGAATTCAAATGAGAATGTATTTGGAAGTAGTTAGCTTTGTGTGAATTCAATATGAACTTTTATTCTTCTGAAGCTGTTGGCCCTCTTAAAGGAGAGGGTTATGGTTGAAATCTAAGTTCTTTCTCAGCTCTAAAATAGCTATAACTAGTAATGGGAAAGTATAAGAAATTTGTCTTAGAATTAATTTAATAATATTAGTTGATTCCACCTGCTGAATTATTTTCTTCCTGGCATTCATTGCTTGCTTATTTCTTTATAACAAAATAAATATAGCTTTTGTTGGTGGGGAGAAGACATGAATATACTATGGACATTTCTTTGGTGCTGATTTGTCTTTTCTTAAGTGTGGATACTTTGGCAATTTCTTAATCTATTTTAAATACATAATCTATGTGTAAGGTGGTTTAAATAGTAGCCCGTGCAGTACATAGCCTAGGGAAAGGGGGCAGACTACTACAGTGGTAGAGTTGGTTTGGGCCAGATTCTAAAATTTCAATGAAATGCAAAGAAGATTCCTGCTTCTAATGATAAATTCTTTACTTTTTATTAAATAGGAAATTGAGAAGAGAAGAAGAACAGAGGAAGCCTGTAAAAATGCCATAACAGAACTTAAGAAAAAATCGCATTTTGGAGGTCCAGATTATGAGGTATGACATTGTATTTTAATCTTAGAAAGAGGAAAAATACAGAGAAACACGTAAGCCATATCAATCACAAGTGGTTAAATTTTAGTTATACTTTTATACCCTTTAAATTTTTAAATATTTGATTTGTTCTTCAAAAATTATTTTAATTAAATGTACTTTCCTTAATATATTAGCATTAGGTTGCTTACTCTAAAACTAATTATTTTATTATAAGGTTTAATATAGACTTTAGAAGGTTCATTATTTATTAGTCCTGTCCTCTTTGTAGGACAAATCTTGATATCTCCAGTAAGAATGAGAATTTTTAATGTAATTTTCTAATTTTATTTTATATTAAAAGCAACCTATAGAGCAAGCCTCTGAGTACTTTTATAGACAAAAGATGTTAATCACTAATCACTGTTCATACACTATAAGATCTTATTCATAGCAGAGCATGAACTCTTTTAATTGACTTACCTTTAGGTTTGAAATGTATGAAAGCAACCTTTCCCCTTTTTGTTCGTGAAATCTCCTTCATGTACGCATATGCATTAAAACTTTATAAACTGTTTTCCAAAGTATTTTTCAGAGAAAGACAAGTAGAGGAAATCCATATGACACTTGTCATTAACATTGTTAAAAGTCTCAAAACAAACATTTAAAAAAGAATGGAGTGGCAAGGAGTATAATTGGAGTAAAAGTAGAATGATAAAATACTTATAGTTTGATTATACTTAAGTCAATAAAGGAAAATGTCTTGCCATTTTTATTCTGGGAGAGGAGCTGCTATTGGCTGAATATTTTTTATGTTGAAATAGATTTTCAACTGTAGAAATTTATAATGATGAGACTTAAGTTGTAATTTTTTTAAATTATTAAGCTGTCAATATAGGTAACTTCTAGAATACATAAAAATTAAATGATTAGATTTCTTTGAGGTTTTAAAAATTGAGATTATTAAACTATAAGATTATAATTTTAAATTTTATTTGGAAACCAAGCAGATTGTTTTTGCTAATTTAGGTTTCCTTTTAGGAAACCATTAACTTTTTAAAGTTACCTTTTTTTTTTTATAGAAATGAAATATATATTCATTATAGGAAGATTATAGAAAATGCCAGAAAACCCATGCTTTACATTTATGATGTCTTGAAAGCACAGTTTATTTACACATCACACATTCACATATTGCTCAACATACATAGTCAAAAGTAAAACTTGGGGCTGTGATAACCAGCAGTGATAAGGCACACTTCTGAATGTATCAAAAGCAGAACTAAGCAAGCTCATTCAACAGTCCAGTATGTGTTCTCAAAGAGACAGAGTGACTAGCTTTTAGTGCACTACTTATGACGGGAAGTCTCCAGCGATGAGTCTCAGCAGAAAGTTCCAAAGATGCTAGCGTACGTGACTCGTGTTGTTACGGCTCTCCTGGGTGACAAACCAAGCGGGCAGTCTTTTGGAAGTATTTTAGTCAGATTTATTACGCGCGGTCTCAGTTGGGATCCTTCCCCAAAGAGCTGAGCGGTGGATGGCAATTTGGGGTACACTTACATAGCTTTAGAAGAAGCACAGGAGAGGGGAGATATAAATTGGAACGAGGGTTACAAGCGGAACCCAAGTTAGTTATTTGTAAATTCTTCACATGGGCAATACACACAGGGATCAACACAGGATTCAATTTGCCAGACACGTATTTGTAAGATACACAGAAGATTCCATTTGCAAGTAATAAAGGAAGTCCTTTATCTGTTGGTAACTTATTAGTTGTCTCGGGGCATTCCAGTAAGCTCAGGCCGCAGGGCGCCGGTCAGCTCATCGGGTTTACAGCTGTCCTCGTGGCGGCTGGAAGCTGTGGACAAGGCTTTTTCCCTCACAGTGTGCGTAGCATTGTAGGAGTCTGTGTAACTGACCCCATACATTTTGCTGCAGCTTTTTTGTCATTTTTCAGTGAACTTTAACTAGTCTATTGGTAGTAGCTGTGTGGTTATCAGTAGCCAGAAGTTGTGGTGTAATGGTGTAACGTTGCTCCAGGCTGGTGAGGGGAGTCTAATCAGCTGGTGCAGAGGTGACTTAGCCATAGCCCTCAACCTCTCACTGCAACTACCACCAGGCTTTTGTTAGCCTGAATACTTCCATTTTGTTTTTCAAATGTGCTAGAGTCACCACGTTTCACTTTCTGGTTCCAGTGTTCACTACTGTAGTACAAGTTTATTTCCTACCAGTAGTGTATTAAGTATAAATCATTATTTCTACTTCGGTTTAACACACATTATTTTCAGGGGAAAGGAGCTGTGTAGTGAAGATGGGGCCTTGTGCTGGGTATATGCATTTACTAGTTTCAAATTAAAAAAATGCTTTATTGACATGATTTGGGCATTTTTTTTAAGTATTGGTCATTTTTATTTTTTATTTAATTTGTCACCTATGCCATTTGACATTTTTTTAATTAGGATTTTGGTGCTTTTTTCCCCCCTATTGATTTAGAAGATGTATAGAATTGACTTTTCATTTTTCACGTCTTTTTGTTTGTTTGTTTCCCAATTATGGTTAATTTTATGGTTTTAAAAGTCTTTGGTTATTGGTTTTACTATATAGAAGTTTATACCTTCATGTAATCAAGTCCCATCTTTTGACATACTTATCTCCACTTTTGGTATCATGCTTAAAAAAGCATTCTCCATTTACGATAATTATCTCTCCTGATTTTTAAATTTTAATGGTCTCTTCTAAATATATTATTAACCTGGATTTTTTTAAATTATGGGTTAATGTAGGAATCTGTATTATTCCAACGTCTAACCCATTTGAAATATATCTCCTGCTTTTTCTTTTGATGAACAAAATAAGGATACTTTAGATTTTTTCTCATCAGTTCTCTGATATCAAATTAAATATACAATTCTTAAATTAATAAAGACCTGTTTTAAATGCTTCTTTTCCCCTTTTAAAGTTTTAAACTATATTTTCTTGTTTCAGTACTATACTTGCATGGATTTTAGACACTAATTCAAAATATGACTTTATTTTGGTTCCTAAAACATTCAGAATGTTCGAATTATTGAACAAAGTTTGAATGTTTCTGTTATCTGTAGCCTCAAAAATTATTTTATCATCTGATTTAAATCCATTCCTTAAGGTTTGCTGTAATGCAAGGCACTGTGCTAGGCACGGGGAAACAGTACAAAGAACATGGTAGGCAAGGACCCTGCCCTCAAGTCCTGCCTGAGTATATCAGTTACCGTAAATTATGAAACACTTCTAACACTGTGGGGGCAAGCGATGTTGTATCAGGGATGGCTTCTCAAAGGAAGTACCACTTTAGCTGCTAAAATCTTAAGACTGAGGCTGATTAGATATTCATCAGGTAAATAGCCCGGAATGACTGTTTACTCTAGGGACTGAGGAAAAATGAAAACATTTGGAGGCCTAAAGCAAAAGAGGACATTTTGTTTTGCCACTGGGGAACTGAAAGCACTTTATCTGTGAAAGAGTCAGTTGAAAGGAGGGAGTGGTAAGACTTACTAGAAAGATCTAATGAGATCAGTTCAGATCCTGAGGCACAGTGGATTCTAAGCAAGTCAAGTTTGTAGATTTATACTTTAGAAAAATGATTATGCTGCCTACAGTGAGGAAAATGGATTGAGGTATACAGATATGACTGGGGCTTTGGAGACTTTTTCAGTATTACAGGTGAGAATTGGCAAGAGCTTAAATTAGGATAAAGTATCAAAAAATTTGATATTGGAAAGTAGCATTGAAGGAGGGGTTATGGTGATTAAATGAGGGAAAAGGGAGAAATCCAAGACCAGGCCCTGGTTTGTGCCTTATGCAGGTTGGTATGGAGGTAGAAAGCTAGGTTTTAAATATGAGTTAAAACATTGACTTGAGGAGATCTTACGTAAGATACTATTACAAGTAAAGATCTAACACTTTGGAGAGAAGTGGACAGTCAATGAATTTGGAAGTCATCAGATGATGACTAAAGCCTTAGTAATGAGTATGAATGCTGTCAGAAGTGTGGAACCCTGAGGAACAACCACATTTAAGAAATAGGTAGAAAAGGAGGTACTTGTACCAGGTCCCAAATAAGACTGCCTCAGATAGAAGAGGGACTTGGAAATGAGAAATCCAAGGTAGGACTTTTTTCCAAGAGTTATGTACCAAAGGAATGCTGCTAATCAGACAAATAAGGAAACAGGATGGAGATTAGATTAGATTTAGCAGTAAAGAGCTTTTTCCCTTGGTAAGTGCAAAAAGATAAAAGGGTTTATTAAATTATTTTTTAATAAAGGAAAGTTTACTCCAGTTACTTTAATTCTCCCTCAGATTTGTCATCAGAGGAAAAATGTACCTGTCTTATATGCTTGTTTCATTTGTCAAAGTAGCATTTTTTAATACTGTAGTTCTCAACCAGTAGACTTCTGAGACTGATGTGATTGCACAGATTGAATGAATAGTGAAAAAAATCTTAAGCATATGTGTGATTATGTTAAGTAGTTTGGGTTATTTTGTAATTTTCTCATATCAACAGATCAAAATGATACTGCTGTTATTTGAATGTCTTTGTAATCTTTGGACTTTATAAAGGAAATGTTATAGAAGAGACCTCTGGAGTATTGTTATTGTTCTTTTTCATAATCCAGTTGATCATTAGATGACCAAATCCACTTAATGATAAAATGGTAATTCATTGAGATGATGTATACTGTTTTCTATGTGTATTGTAGCTGAATAAAAATTGGTGTGTGGTTGGTTTTTTTAAGTGAGTTGTAAGGGAGTCTTTAAAACTCTAAAAGCACTATTGCAGAAAACTGAGATTCTCTTATGATTGTGACAAATGACAGGAACATTACACCATAGTTCCTCCCAAATTTCCATGAGTGGCCCCAAGTTGTGTCGGATGTAGAATGATTTGCTGGACACTTAAGGGAGTATTGATGATTTGGGGTTATTAGTCTAACTAGGAATGTTGAAGGGGTGGCTGTGAGGGGATAGGAACAGCTAGGGCACCTCATGTATTCTTTGGGGCTCAGTAATAGAAATTAGCTGAAGACCAAACAATGTCTTGGACCAAGTTTTTTCGAGGGGAAAGAAGCACCTGTATCCGTGGGGAGACAACAAGGGACTAGAGTCCTGTGCTACTGTGGTCACAGGTTAAATCTTGTAAGCAGTTTCTAGACAGTCAAAGGTACATGGGGTTCCTCCCTGCTGTAGTGATTATGTTAGGGTCAGCGTTCGTCCTCCCAGAAATGCACACGCACACCAGTCAAGAATGCAAAAGCAAAAGGGACTTTATTTCCAGCATGCTGGGGTCCGAGCCTCGTCCAACGCAGTGAATTTGGTCAAGGACCTCGGGTTTACTTTTTAACAGGCTTTTACAGGATTTTGTTACATAGGCGTGCTGAACGGTTGGCCCTGTGGGCGTGTCACATAGCAAAGATCTGAGGCCCTCCCATTCTTAGTTCGGTTTCCATTTCTGAGAAATCCTGTCTCCTGTTCCAGGAAAAGCGAAACTTAGGCCTACAGCGTTATCTAGCTTGTCTAGAGCCTGTCATGGCGTCGGTTCGGCCCTCACAATTGATTGCTCTCTGCAGGCTGCAATTGTCATTTGTTCTTTCGCCTATTTCAAGAATACCTGAGAAAAATGCTGAGAAAACAGGTCATTCAGTATCCTCCCCCCATCCCTACTGGTGGTCTGTGGATTAGGAATTTGTGACAGTAAAGAACCAGCTGGTAGGATTTTTTCACTTCCGTCTCCCAAAGACTCTTAGGCCATAGAGATCTTATAGATTAGATATAAGTGATGCCAGTAGGTAAAAGTTTCCTGCCAGAGCTGTAAATTCCCTTAGATCAAAAGTCATAGGGCCCACATTATTCCTTTGAAGATTATGCAATATAAGTATATGGCTTGGGGAATGGGCGTTGGCAACAGCGTTCAGTAAGGTCTTCTCTTTTGCTGGGTGCCCACCTCCTAAAGTGATGTTCAAAGGATGCAATGTTACCTACACACAATTTGGAACAGAGGTGATCAAAATAGAGTTATCAATAATCACCACAATGGGAAGATTAATGATTTAAGGACCAAAAGAAGAATCTAGCTAGTAGTCCCACCTCACAATGGGGAAGTTAATGGTTTCTAAAGTCAGTGTTTATTTATTAATATATCTTTAAGGAAATATGCAGGCAGGAATGAAGGCAAGCACAGGCAGACAGGGAGGAAAAGAGAGGAGGCAGAACCATTTTTTTAAATTTTGTTTTACTTAATTGTTCATCTTGGTTGACCCCCCACCCAGCTCCAGGGATGTGAACTGGGATCCTTGGGATGCGTGTGGACTCGACTGGCTGAGGGAGACCGACCAAACCAGTATTCCACTAAGGCGCGCCTAAGATCAGTGGTTTTAGCAAGAGATTCTAGTTAAGATTAAAGAACTGGGACAAAGATTGGGGGAGTCCCCTACTCTTGGCTCCCATTTTGCCTCTTTCAGGAAGAGTAGAGACAGACTTAACAATTGTTTATGTGTATCATTTTATGTATTTAAATATTTAGGAAACTGTAACCCAAATATACCTCTCAGCTTCTATTTTCACCATAATATGAAGCTATTATTCCACTTATTAGTTTCATCACAGCAAGAAGATAACTTCTTTGTTTCTATTTTTCTGTTATTTGTTGTTGTTTTTCCCAAAGGAAAGGTACAGGCAGGAATCAAGGCAAGCAGAGGCAAGAAGAGAGAGGAATAAAAAACACTTCATTATTTATTTTATTTAGTTCATATTGTTCACATTGGTTGTTCTCCCTGGACCCAGGTCTTGAACCCAGGTCCTTCAGATGTGTGTGGAGTGTCCCACAGACTTAACCATTGAACCACCAGGGAGCGTGAGCTATTGTTTTGTTATGTTTTTTTTTCAGTTCTGGGCCCTTCATGGTGGGATCAGGGTGGGACTTCCTCCTTTCCACTTGTCTGCATTTCCCTGCAGGTACTTGTGGCACTTCTGTAAAAGGGGTGGGAGCTGGGGATAGAGTTATCCTTGATTTAGAAATGAATACCTTCTCAGCCCTAATCAATGAGAGTACTCCGAAATGGGGATATGGGCACATTATTAGGTAATAACTAAGAAACACTTTTATTTTCATTCCTCTTGAAGATTTTCCAAAAAAATGTGCTTTCCTTAGTAAATAATGCAAAGAAAACGGACAAGTAGGTGAATGAACATATGGATGGATGGTTGGATGGATACATTAGGTCACTTGAACCTTTTAGAGACCCACTGTACCCCAGGCTTGGAGTCCAAACCCCTAACTGGCTTTTTTTTCTTTTTCATTTTTTTATTATAGTTACTTGTTCTGCATATTAAAATAAACCCTTATGTGTAGGTTCCCTATTCCTCATATATATGTCAACACACCCTGCCCTCCATCAAATCGGCAGGAGTTCCTCACTATTGTCCAGTGGGCTCTGAAACGATTTGCCCCCTCTGACCCCGTCCCATACCTTATTGGTAACTCCAGTCTACTGCAAATGTCCAAGGGTGGGTTTTGTTTCATCTGTTCCTTTGTTTTGTCTATTCAATTCCACCTATAAGTGAGGTCATCTAGTATCTATCTTACTTATTTTGATTTGTTTCACTTAACACAATCCCCTCTAGTTCTATCCATGTTGATTGAAATGACAGGGTTTCATCTCGTCTAAGGGTTGTGTGGTATTCCATTGTGTATCTTCTTTATCCATTCGTCTGATATTGGACACTTAGGTAGTTTCTAGTTCTTAGATATTGTGAATAGGACAACAGTAAACATGGTGGGTTGCGGGGGGCATAAATATCTGTCAGTGAGTATTTTGGTTTCTTTTAGGTACATATCCAGAAGTGGGATGGTGGGACTTCCACCATATGGAACTTCCAAATATTCAACCTTTTGTGGACTCTCTATACTGTTTACCAAATAGGTGCTACACCAATTTGCACTCCCACCAACAGTGTGAAAGCATTCCCTTTTCTCCACATCCTCACCAATATTTGTTGTTTCCAGACTTTTGGATAATAACCAGTCTCTCAGGTGTAAGGTCATATGTCATTGTTTTAATTTGCCTTTCCGTGATAACCAGTGAATAGGAACATCTTTTCATGTGCTTGTTGGCCATCTGTATATCCTCTTCAGAAAAATGTCTCTACAATTCTCCTTTTTATTTTTGATTGGATTGCCTATTTTTCTGTTATTGAGTTAAGACTTCTTTGTATACCATTTTAAATAATAAGCCCTTGTCAGAAATATGGAATGTAAATATTTTCTCCCCGTTAGTAGGTTGTCTTTTTGTTTTGGTGATGTTTTCTTTCATTGTGAAAAAGCTTTTTAGTTTGATGTAGTCCCAGTTGTTTATTTTTCTTTTTGTTTCCCTCGATGCTGGAGTTGAGTCCCCAAAGGCTAATGTCATGAAAAGTCTTTCCTGTGTTTTCCATGAATTTTATGGTTTCCAGTCTTACGGCCAAGTCTCTGATCCATTTGTGTTAATTTTTGTGTGTTGTTAGAGAGTGATCTAGCTTCATTCTTTTGCATGTGGCTATCCAGTTATCCCAACACCATTTGCTGTTCCTTTCTCCATCATATGCTTTTGGTTCCTTTGTTGTGGATTAACTGACTATATAAGTGGATCAGTTTCTGGTGATTTAGTTCTGTTCCACTGGTCTGTGCCACTGTTACTATTCCAGTACTGTTTTGATCACTATTGCTTTGTATTATAATTCATTGTCTGGGACTGTAATCCCTCCAGATTCGTTCTTTTTTCTCATAATTGCTTTGGCTATTTTACGTCTTTTGTTGTTACATACAAATTTTAAGACTTTTTTGTTCTATTCCCTGAAAATAAACCCAATTGATTTTAATGGGGATTGCATTAAATCTACATATTGCTTTAGGTAAGATGACCATTTCGATGATGTTCATTCTTCCCATCTTCCCATGGGATATCTTTCCATCTCTTTGTATCCTCTATTTCTTTTAAGAGGGACTTGTAATTTTCATTGTACCAATCTTTCACTCCCTTTGTTAATAAGTATATTCCAAGGTATTTGATTCTATTTGCTTCTATTTTTACCAGTGTGGTTTTCTTGATTTCATTTTTTGCTAATGTGTTGTTTGTGTAAAAGACTATGACAGATTTTTGTGCCTTGATTTTGTAGCCTGCCACTTTACTGTATTCGTTGATTAGTTCTAGTAGTTTTTTGACAGAGTTTTTAGGGTTTTCAGTATATATAATCATGTCATCTGCAAATAATCAGAGCTTTACTTCCTCCTTTCCAATTTGGATTCCTTTTCTTTCTGTTGGCTGGTACTCAAGTTGCAAATATTCACCTCTGCCACTATAATATGAAAGCAGGCAAAAAAATACATAAATGAATGATTGTATGTGATCAAATTCTAATTTCATATAATTGCTACAGGTCATGAAATGATTTTTTTTTCCACACTATTTAAAAATGAAATTCTTAGCTCAATGTTCATTCAAAAGTAGATAGCAGACTCTATCTTGCTATCTACTAACCTCACTCAGATTGCCACCATAACAAGATTGGTCAAACCGTAAGTATATGAGAACTTAGTGAATTTGGTTTATCACTCATCATTTTGCACAGAACATGATTTTTTCATCTTTGTTATAGTATTACCAAGTGTAATAACTGCTTGATAAATGTTTGTTGAGTCACTTTCACCTGTCTCCTAGAATTAATACCATGGTTATCAGTGTTTTTGTTTTCCATGTATTTGAATAGGAAGGCCCAAACAGTCTGATTAATGAAGAAGAGTTCTTTGATGCTGTGGAAGCTGCTCTTGACAGACAGGATAAAATAGAAGAACAGGTATATTATTAAAATTTCTAAGCAGAAATCCATTTTACCACATTCTATGAGGTATGTTATTTCATATAAATAGAATTTGAAATTTTTGAATCTAATAGTCTTCCAAATGAACTATGTCTACATGAGTCACAAATGTAGAATCTTTACGTCATTTACTTCATTTATCAATTCCATGCGGTAGATTGACCATGATTGTTTAATGAGTATATGCATAATTAACATGAAATTAAATGGAGATGTTCTTTCTACCTTTTCTCCTTAAAGTATATAGCATTATTATTATTCTGTTAATATCAAACATGTATCTAATCTGAGTAAAACAGTCATTTATGAATATGAATGTATCATATGAATTCTAACAGAAGATAACCAAGAAATTTGGCTTTTTCTACATTAGCAATATGCTATTTTGAACCCTCTTTTTGCTTATACTATCTTCACCTTGCTTCCTCATTTTTTACTTTGCTCAATGTTTTAGTCATTTATTTAATAGCAATTATACCCAGTTTTTTCTGTAAAATTTGAAAGCATTTCTTAAATTCTTTAACTCTAATTTGATCCTTGGCCTTTTTAATTCTGCAACAGTGCAATTACCATATATTACCACTAGATGGTACTTAAGGGTGAGTATTAGTTACTCTTCCCAGGACTTTAAGTATGCAAATAATCATGTATTTTACCAGGCTTTCTTTTATTTGTTTTTAATTGCAGATTAACTTTCATAGAAAAACTGACTTAATCACTCCCCTGTCATTGCTAAGGAATTGTAGCCATTACACCCATTTACTGGTCTTTCTGCCCAAGGCTAAATTGCCTGAGTAGTGACAATTTGCTTTTCATATTTATTTTTTATTATTTTTTCTAAATTAATGATCAAAAGTTCTTGTCACATTAATTTATAAAGCATATTGCTCATTTTTTATACCCAGAAGATACTACACAAGCACTCAGTAAGAGGGGGAACCTTTAGTTCCTAAATGAGCTCTACTTTTGAATGCGTAAAGTGTTACTAAAGTAGCATCATTGTGTTTGTTGTTGTGTTTTTCCCTTCACTATGGGTTTGTTTTGGTTTTTTGTTTGTAAGATGTGCTATTTTGAGAAAAGTAGTGAAATGTGAGGTCAAGACAACCTCAGTCTTATCCTTAGTTTTGCCGCTTATTGACTACATAGCTATTAATTAACCACTTAAATTTCCTGGGCCTTGATTTTTTGATCTGAAGCAAAGAGTTAGATAAGATGACTTGAATCTTCCGGCTCTAAAGTGCTGTTCTGCTATGCTATGCTAAAGAATAGCAGTATAGTGGTTGAGATTGAGTGAGAGTTTATTAAAAACAGATGCATAAACTTTAGAAAAAGAGTATAGTCAGGCATCATTAACAATGGGGCATATGTTCTGAGAAATGTGTCATTAGGCAATTTCATCCTGTAAAGTCGTAGAGTATAATTACACAAACCTAGATGGTATGGCCTACTATACACTTATGCTATAAAGTATAGCCTTTTGGAACCACCATTGTAAATGTGGTCTTTTGTTGACCAAAACATCATTTAAGTGACATATAATTGTATTCATGGAACTGTCAACCCATTTGATTTCAGTTACACTCTAGTAGATGTTCTGCAAAACAATTAAAATATATACCATGATTTTCCTTGTTGACCTGAGAAAAATTTTTACAGTACAGTAATGCTCTAGAGTAGTAAACTCAGTAATGTGCAAAATTAGTCCATAGGTTCAGATCATTTTCTTTATTGTACACAAATATATCACATACAGAATTCTCAGCAACATAACCACTAATAGGTATTCTTCAGTGGCGCATTTTTTAGTGTACATTTTTTTTACATTATTTACCAATAGGGAAAGATATGTGCAATAAAGTAATAAGTGAGATGATGTCTAAGAAATTGCATTCAGTAGCATTAAGTAGAAATGACTACTTGTCTTCTCTAGAGTTGGAAGATAAGCACACACATAATAGCATTTTTGCTACATTATTTATATTAATTATTTATGGAATAAGTGAGGAGTAACTACAAAGGCTGCGGAGGAGGAAAGGTAGAAAGCTCAACAGAAGTGAGATCATGCAATGAAGGCAAAATTTCTTCACAACAGGAGACACGTGTATATACCCAAGCACATACACGTGATATATCCTTAGAACATGATTGAAGCAAAGAGTAATGGTTCAAATGATCCATAGCCTGTAGCTACCTTTGTAGAGTCCTGATAAGGTAGAACAATTGAAAAACTTGGCCAGTTTGGATACAAGAAAGTTAAAATTAATTCATGGTAAATGGTGCCATGCAGGTTTTGGAGAGTCTAGGTGCAAAATCAAAGAGCTAATCTCTGGTCTACAGTAGTATCTAGAGATTCAGAAAGAAGTTTGAATTGGAATATGAGATTTAAGTATCAGGATCTGGCAAAGATTGTATCTATAGAGTAGTTTCATAATTCAAATATTTATCAGTACTATCATGTTTAGCAATTGAATATTGGAAGTTCCAGGTTATATTATCCATTTGCAAGCTGCAGAATGCACTTCAGGACCTTCCAGTTTTAACACTCTGTTTTCTTAGTCACAGAGTGAAAAGGTCAGGTTGCATTGGCCTACATCTATGCCCTCTGGAGATGCCTTTTCTTCTGTGGGGACTCATAGGTTTGTCCAGAAGGTAAGCCAATATCGGAGTTAACTGAAATTAACTGTATGGTTCTTAACACTTGATGGGACTATCTTGTATATGTTTTCTCCCTTTTCTTGAACTTAAGTAATGACCTTTTTTGGTATTATATGTTTTCTTCCATATACACCCTCAAAGCACAAGTCCTCTGAATATAAACTATTTTATTTAAAGGAAATGTGGGTTGGGGGATCGATAGGGAGTTGCTAAGACCGAAATAGTTAACCAGAAGCAATTAAATCCTTTTTCTTTGGGGTTTAAGAAGTATTATTTTTATTATTGGAAGCACTACATTCTTTTTAGAAAGATTTTGGAGCATTACACAAAATAGGTGCATGAAGTCAGCACTTGATGCAGAGCTTGTTTCATATAGTGCTTTGTTCTCTCTTTATCTTGTGTTTGGAAGTTGGTACTGAATGCTCTGTTGTGCCTTTGTTCTGATTACTTGGTTTTTTCTTTGTATGTCTCTGGTAGCCCTATAGTCGCTCTTCCTCCATGTCTTCCATTGACCTAGTCAGTGCCTCTGATGATGTTCACAGATTCAGCTCCCAGGTACTGTATGAATGCATAGAGTGGACTTGAGTCTTTCTGTGCTATATTTCAGCCTGACTATATTTCAGCTGCTTTCCCAGTTCCTAGAAATCTTTTAGTTAGGCCACTTGTTTTGATTTTGACTTTTAAATAATAGCAGTAAACATTAAAAAGGCCTTATCTACTAAATAGTTCCTCTGTCAGACTTGCATGTGCCCTTTGTATTCTTTGCTATGAATAGCTTGGAGTTTTGCCATATCTAGAGTTATTCCAAAAGGTTTCAAATAGAATTAAAACAAGTAGAAGATACCTGATTTTTAAACAGCATATAAATCTGTTTCTTCAGATAGGATTCAGCACTTTGATGGAAATGTTCTACAGGATATATTATAGCATAAAAATAGGTTATCAGTACTATCACTTCTAATCTAATATAAAATATCTTATGAATTATATCCAACAGGGAAATAGCTTTTTAAGAAATACTTTTCCCATTATCATTGTAATTCTAAGCTGCTTTGAACAGGTTGTATTTCCCTTATCCAAATTACCTTTAAATATTTTAGTTAACATGTCAATTCATATGCTAAATCTGTGGAAATTGGTTTTAGGTTTTTTAGCGTTGGTAAAGACTTAGGAATTTAAGACAGCAAGTTTTATGGTTGCATTCTCTGTCCTAATAAAATTATCATTGGAGGAATATTTTTTAATAATCTGCATTAGTTAAAAAAATTTTATCTTCACATCTTTGTCATTCAGCTTTGTATCTTTATGGTGATGTCATAGCATTGCATTATGATATATTAAGAACCTGAGCACTCTAGACAAAATGACTGAGTTTAGATCCTGCTGGTCTGTATGATGGTGGACATGTTTTCTGGCTCTTCTGTGCTTCACTTCTGTGACCCTGCCAGGACTAGGATCTAGCTTGTTTGGCATATATTAAGTACTCAATAAGTTTGAGTTTCTGTTAGCATCATAATAACATGTCTTTGAACTAATCAAAATTATCTACAATTTTTTCTCGATCCAATAAGTTTTAGTCATAATTTAAAACATTTCTACTAGTTATACTGACAAAATTTATATTAGTTTTAAACTATACAGTAAAGAAAAATGACATATGTGCTTTTTTTCACTTTTGCATTTCCTTCAACATTTTTGAGAAAGTGATTTATTAGTTTTTCATCAGAAATCACCTATACCCAAATTATATTTGGTATTTCTTAACCATTTTCTCATCGATTTATACATGCTTTTTAAAAAAGTGAATCATTCCCAACAAATGAGGAGCAAAATTAGAAAATACTGGGAGACCGTTTTATTCTGCTAAGCTCCACTTTGCAGTAAAATAATAAAGTAACTGACTCTAAAACCCATCCAAAAGAAAATATAATGTGAACAAGAACAAATGTAAGCCACTGATAGGTACCTAATGAAAGGTTTTTCTGAACTCCGTGAGGAAAATCAGTTGAACAAAAAGTCGAATAGCCAGGGCTTTATTCGGCTTTGCGCACCCGGTCAAAGTTCCCAAGTCCGAAGAGGGCCGGGGAAGTCGCGCTCGAACAAAGGGAAGCGCGCTCTTTAAGCAAAGGAATTTCGCAGGCTTCCTACGTCGTGATTGGGAATTAGTCCTGTGATTCCAGGTGTGGGCTTCAATGCCTCAGTCTGACGTCAGCCATCTTTTTCCCCCCTGGCATGGCTGCCGGGCATGGCCGCCGTCCCGTCCCTCTGGGCCAGCCTAACACCTAAGAATTTGAACTTCAGAGCCCAGACCTGAATCCTAGCTATAGAACAACCCAAAGCCCTCCAGTACAGATGATTATATCCCTGAAATGCAGGTGCCCAGATTTACATAAGATTTTACTAAATCATGGCTTACTTCTTTACCTCATTTTTTGCATAACTCATCTACAAAAGCTGGGAAAGTTCTTTCTGGTAAATTTTTTTTCCTGATATATAGTGGTCATGATGAGATATATTTTTGCTTTTGATTATTGTACTATTTTATCTGCCAAAGAGGTAAAAATGAACAAAAGAACAGTGATATATTCAAGTATTAATTGTCCTTACCTAAAGCAGTTGTCAGAGACAGAGACTCTGGCAATTAACTATTGTTTGGTTTTCATGTCAGTATATATATCTTGACTCATGACCGCTTTTTTCTTGCTGAAATGATGTTCATGGTCCTGATTGGGTAGATTAATTAAACATAGAATTAATAATAATTTCAGATGAAATATGTGACTTTGCTAGGAAGTTCACAGCAACATGAATCTGTCTAAGGGACAGATTGAGAAGGTAGTAGTTCCAAATTAAATAGCAGAAAGTAGGAAGGACTTGGATTTATAGATGAATCCTTTTGGTCACATATCTTTGGATGAGATAATCTAAAGATGTCACCTCAAAAACAAAAGTGAAAAAAAGGTGGGGGGGGGGCGGGCAAACACAAAATCCATTCCCTGTTGCAAAGTAGAGACTGGACAGTACACTTGTAGGTTCATCTGTGGTGAATGTCATTACAAAAACAACTGTGTAAAGCTCTTTCCTGTTTGTGTCCGTAGACACATTATTATTGTGACAGTTATTTGATTGTAGCAGTGATGCATGCTAACTTTAGTGGAATTGGAAAATAGAGTAAATAAAATTAAAATAGTGTGTCACTATGCTAGGTCTTATGCTTACCCTTTTTTTTTTTTTTTTTACATATCTCATATAAATATATAGATATATAAATTGGGCCCATATTGATAAATACACACACCTTGGTAAGTGTCCTTTTCTACCAAAGTAGATTCTTCTATATATATTATCTTTTAACAACCTTTTTTTGTTTAAACATATAATTAGTCCCTTCTGGTCAGTAAATAAAGATCTGTATCTCCTCGTCTGTTGTTTGTATGTGCATGCTGGAGTTACTGGTTTACCTAATATTGAACACTTAGTTTATTATCAATTTGTGTCTGTTATAAACAGTACTACAGAAGCATCTTTGCATATACATTTTGTATGCTTATCCATTTATTTCCTTAGACCATGTTCCTAGATGTGTAAAAGTTAGGATTAGGGTCATGCACACTTCTAAGCTCTTTTTTATTTTCATTGCCAACCGTTGTTTTAAAAAGTTGACCAGTATTAACATCAACTAAGTAAAAGTAAATGCTTGTTTTTCTCAAAAAAATAAATAAATAAGGTGAATCATCTATACTACCAGGTCAGTTTTCTTTTGCTGTACTCACACCAAATATTATAATTAATTTTTGCCAACCTGATAGACTAAATGGTAGTTTTGCCTCTCAGCTGGTTGCATCTCTTCAATGATTTGACATTTATGTCTTTGGTCATTTTTCTTTTGAGTTAACACGACATTATTAATTTATGATTAATATCAAATCCCTCTGTGATTCTGTAACAATACGCCTTTATTGTATTCCTTTCACATGGGTAACAGAGATCTTAGCTGTGTTTGAGCTCTTCTGGACTTCTGTTTTATCATCAAAGGTCATTTTCTTCTTAGATTTTTTAGTAATAATGTTAGAAAAAGCTAATTAGGTAGCCTCCTAAAATGGCAAACTGAGTGATTCACATGTGAGGTAGAAGGAGTGCTATCACTTCTTACTTCAAATATGTTTTCTTGTCATTTTTTTCATAGTTTGTTTGATATGAAGATACTGCATGTTTAGTTCATCATTTCAACTCTAGGTCTGAAAAACTAGAACATAATTTCTGAAATTATGATTAATCTTATTAAAATTTACAAATATTAGAGCTAGTAAAATCTGATTCAAAGACTTCAATCCAGTTGCCAGTAAGTTTATTTCTTAATGTATCAAATTTGAGCCTAATAAAATGGCAAATTTATCTTATGTTATTGTCATCCAGTTTAAGAATCCCTTGTTTTTCCCACTTAATTTTGATAATCATAACTTAAAACAGTAAACAGAACTGATCAGTAGTTTAGATCTGAAATGTCAATGTGATCATAAATGTCCAAGTCACTTCCTCCATAATAGTAACATTGACAACTTCATATTTTGCTACAGGTGAACACAAAATTCATAAAAGTGAGATGTTACCTGTTATCTTCTCACTTCTTAACTTTCATGTTATTTTCTAAAGGAAGATGCCCTAATAAATAAAGATTCCATGATGAAGATTTTGCAAAGACGGTTGCTATAGTAATTTGAGTACTTCATTAGTTCTTTATGTTCCTAGGAGCATAGTACTAAAAAATCTTGTTTCTTTGTTGAACATTTTTAAGCCCTTTTTAGTCAAAGAAATAAGAACAAAAGACTGAAAACTTTTCCACAGATGCAGTGTTAACTGTTAGAGAAGTATCATTTTTTAATCTCCGGAAAAAGAAAGATAAATGTTCTTTCTAGGTAGATTAATGTAAAATGTTAACTTATTTATAACTTATGTTACCTCCAGTCACTATATTTGTGGAATTTGGTTTCTTTTGGATCAAATGCAAATCAAAAGTACCTTCCCATTTCTCAACTATTCAAAATGACAACAGACTGAGGAATACTCTCCTAAACAAAAACATAATACTTGCATACTTTCTGACAAAAGAACTAAATGGCACTAGTATTATTTTAAACACAACTCCTTTTTTTTTTTTTTTTTTAACAATGAAATCCTTCACATTCTTCTTTCACAAGAAATCCATTTAAAGTGGGGTTTATTTCTGGGAAGTATTCCTTTTTTTGTTTTTACTCTCATAACACATGTTGGTGTTTTTAATTCCTTGTATTGTACCTAAAAAGTACACATTCAAATTTTAAAGCTTTTTAAGTCCCTGGGATCTAAAAAGGGTAAAAATTTCTCCCAATCACAATGTAACAAAGAGACAATCAAGCCAGAGGTCCCGTGGTGGTTTTATTTACTAACTTTACATCTTCTTTTAAAAAGCAGATGCATTTTTTATTTATTTGTAACTTGGGATCCTGCATTAGTCATCCTCACCCTCAAAGTTCATTTCAGAATTATAGAGGCACACAGGTATTTCCAAGCAGTCCTTGAAGTTATGCTTTCTGTTTAAAGCTTTATAAAATTATAGAATTCACTATTAATCACATTTTCTAATTTCCTTCATTTATATTGTATTACATACATTCATATTGTATTAGGATTGCAAATAAAGGAATAATATATTAGTATTTTCTATACAAAAATAGATTGTAGAATCTCAGCATAAACATTTACATCAAAAACTTTTTATGTGACTGTTGTCAATTAAGGAAGCACTTAAAGCTGTACCTACTTTCAATAACCAAAAATGCATTCTAAGATCCAGAAACTTGATGTAAAAGAAAAACATGTCACTGTAACACTAATAATATCCTTTGTGTAGAAAAATTATAGTCCTAGTGTTAATAATTATACTTCAACCCCCCAATTATAAATGTATTTATTTCAAAGTATTTGTAAACTTGGTTCCTATTTTTTGTCCTTAATGAACACAATAGATTTGATGTAAAATCAATAGCTAAATTTAAGAATAGTTTTTAATGGAATATAGCATGCATATTTTCTAACTGTTGTGCTTGTTACAAAAGTAACATCATGAATAAATTAAAAAATAAGACTTAGAAAAATGGTAAAGGAGCTGGCACTTTCAGAAACACTGTTTTATCACTTGAGTTTTATTTAATAAAAACACATTTTGAAAAAGAAACCACAACACATTCTGGCACTCCCTGGTGACCTGGCAGATAAGGCCACCAGACATGGTCCACATACATCCCAAGGATCCAGATTTGCAAACTCCCCACCCCCACCCTAGAGGGAAGATGGAGATGAGAATAACCAAGTTGAACAACTAAATAAAATAAATAAAGTACTTCTAAAACAAAACAAAACACGTTTCAACCAGATTTTTCAGTCAACACTCACATGTGTATTACCAATGACTCTGATTGAGGATTCTGGGAGTGTGAAATATTGAACTTCACTTGCTTATCTAACATGTGTAGAGATAATTGTTGAAAGTTTAGCAGCAGAGGTTACATTTAATTTTCAAAGAAATTTAATTAGAAATTTAGAAAATATGAACTACAAGGTGATTATTTATGAATGTTTGCACAGAGCATTTTCCCTCAAAGAATTTAGACAATAAAATTGGAATCAAATAAATAGAATGTTAGGTATTTTTTATATATAGGAACACTGGACTAGATGGTCTGTTCATGCCACTGTTATCCTTAGTACTCCATTATTTTTTGCTGTAGACGTTGTTTCTCTAAGGAAGCATTTTATGGTAAAAGCAAGTATTTTTTCCAGAAAGCACTTATTTTGGTTACTTGAAGTACATTAGGCCATTATTTATTATTTGAACAAACATCTTCTTTTCCTGCATTTCTCCCTCCTATTATTAACCGGATATGATATCTGGAATGTGGACTAAACTCTTCAACACTTGTATGAAACCTACTAACCTTTGTACATTTGGTTGCTCAGCTTTCTAAGAACGTGATTTCTAAACTGAAGTAAACTGAATACCATTCTGTTTTTAGAGATTATGACAGAGCTATTAATTGGATATGGTTTCTCATAGCTTTATTTTTCTTTCCAAGGTTGAAGAGATGGTGAAGAACCACTTGACGTATTCATTACAGGATGTAGGTGGGGATGCAAATTGGCAATTGGTTGTAGAAGAAGGAGAAATGAAGGTAATTGCTGGTGAAGTATTAAAATTTGCTAAATTGCACCTCTGTTACAGTCATATTGTCATTACTAATGATATGAATAAGGAGAGCATTTTAAAATTACTTTTAAGTATATTACAGAGGGTGAAAGAGGCACCAATTAATGAGAAGTAAAATGTTCTTTGTGTTCCCTGGTTTAGTTTTTATATCATTTCTTTATGATCATTATATAAAGCTGTGCACAAACCATCTGTTTGGCCTGGGCCATAAAGAAAAAATATTTTGAGGTTTAGATATGAGCGAGTGACTGTTAGCTGATGATGCTGTTTGGGTATTTCTAGTTGTTTTTTTTAATATAGTAAATATTAGTCCCAGATGTCACTTTCTTTTCTTCTTTGGTCTGTACCTCACTCCTTTCGTTCGTTGTACCTTTTTTTGACCTTTGGATATTGGTCGATTAATCTTGTTAACATCCCTACATACAAGAGACAGAATAAAAGCAAAGAATGAGATTCAGAGTTGTATTGAAGAGCAGCAGCAGCAGCAGCAGCATTGAATTTTAGGTTCTCTCATGCCCAAGGCACTATGCTAAAAATAAAGAGATGTTTATGTTTAAGACTTTCTCTAATCTGAAACTTTAGTTGGGGTGAAAGGAAATTGACATTTAAAAGATAGTTTTATGTTACTCCATCTGGAAAGGTATTGCACTAAGAGTACACAGATAAGTAGTAGAGAAAACTGGAAAAGAGATCTCTGTGACTGAAGCAATTTAAACTGCTTCACACTAAGGAGAAGCATTTGAACTGTATTTGGAAATGGTAACAAGGCAGTGACAAGGTGAAGTGAGGCATGCCCTGGTGACATGACGAATAGGAACACCTTTGTGGAGGCAGTCTCCATGTGTACCTACACCCAGGTTTGAGAGCCGGGGCCAAGGGGACAACCAAGATGAATGACTAATAAAATAAATAAATGTTTCTCCCTCCCTCTCTACTTGCCTGCCTGCCTACTCGCCTTCATTCATTCCTGCTTAATTCCTTTAAAAAAAAAAAAAAGAAGAGGTGAAATGAGGGCACTTTAGACAAAAAAATGAAACATGAGCAAAACTGTGAAAGAAAATTTTCAATTTTAAAAAAAAGTAAAGTAAAATACAAAAGCAAGTAAAATACAAAAAATGTTCATTATGTGTAATTCTTACAAGCTACTTAGAGAACGTGGCATTGGGTTAGCTGTCTTAGCAAGATCAGGTCTTGCTGATACTTGTTTTTGGTACAGCTGGATAATCACAAGTGTTTCCCATAAGAGGACCTCCAAAAGCAGCCAGGTACATGCAAGTGAGAGGGTTGAGCCAAGCCTGCTGAGTCTTCTTCCTATAGTCAGCATTCAGATAAGTTACTATTTACTTCCCTAGCTGGAGGTAGTAATGACACGTAAAGAAAACAGGAGTGATAGTCTAACTGAAGTCCCTTCACGTGGAATGAGAGGTAAAGAATAAGTGCTCCTAACCCCTACAACATTAGAGAGAATTGGGGAGTAAATAGCCCACTAAGGAAAATAGTCTATCATCTGTAGCAGTGAGTTTGTTACTCTATCCAAGTAACATTTTAAGAAAATGAAACTGATAGGGTTCTTCCTAGAAATCAAGAAAACCACTTCAGAGAGTCTGTGAAAGCCAATGCAAAGAGATAACCAGTCAGAGAAAAGTCAAACTGTTAGATGTCTTTAGAAGTTAGCAATAAACTTAATAACTGCGTGAAGTGTGAGGGGAGGAATCAGAAAACTAGTTTCTGGTTTGAATGACTAGGAAAATAGCACATCCAGTAACATGAGTAAATAAGTCTGTAGGGGAAGGTTGTTTGGAGAGAGATCATAAGAGAGAAACTAGGCACACCCTGGTGGAGTAGTGGTCCATCTCCCGCCAGGCAAAGGACCTGGGTTCATGTCCCAGGGGCAGGGTAGTGGGGGGGAGGTGCGGCAAGGCAGTAAAGATGAGCAACTAAATAAAATTAAAATAAAAAACTTCGTTCACCTCTCTCTTCCTGCCTGGCCTTATAAAAAATAAAATAAAATCAGAAAAAAACTAAATGTGAAATGCCTACAGTGTGCCCATAGACAGTCTGTAAATTAAGCGTTGGTTCTCTTTGGTAGCATATTTTGTTCATTTCCAAAAGAACTTACTACAGAGCTTTCTTAAAGAAGCAAACCCTCTGATTTTAAAATAATTTTACTCAATTTTAAATATATAACCTCAAGTATTTAAAGCATGATAATATAGATCCGATGCCATTTATCATTTATTCACTGATTCAACAAATAACTAAGTGCCTGTTGTATTTCAGATATGTTCTAGATCTTGGGGATACAGCGTTGAATAAAACCTTCGTAAATTAGTATCTTTTAGGAGATAATCTAACCAGACTTACTTGTCCATCTTAACCATGTTGAACAGTCTTTGACAATGTTGAGTAAATAATGTGTAATTTAAATTGATATATTTATTTTTAAACAATTCATAGTAATTAGTCATTCATATGCATGTATTTCATAGTCGAAGTTTACCTCAAATTTGTAGTGTGTTAATAATTTGATACTTAAATTTTTCTTTCACCAGACTAAGTATGTTTCATAATAGATTTGCATAAATAAAATTCTAAAAAGCAGGTAAAGTGAAAAATGCATACAAGTTTTTACTTTTAGGAATTTGATTTTATTTTTCAAACAGGTATTTGAATATGTCCTTTTGAGACCCAAACCCCAAGGTTTAAAATAATAATAATAATAATATCTGTCCTCTTTAGGTATATAGAAGAGAAGTAGAAGAAAATGGAATTGTCCTGGATCCTTTGAAAGCTACCCATGCAGTTAAAGGCGTTACAGGACATGAGGTCTGCAATTACTTCTGGAATGTTGATGTTCGCAATGATTGGGAAAGTAAGCTGTCATTATTAATGTATTTTAATATAATTCTTAATTTAAATTTATTATCAAATATAACCTGTTTTTCTGCATCTGGTATGTAGTTTTTAAAGTCAGTATAGAAATATCTGAAGAATCATAGAGAAGACTGATGACATCTTATATTTAAAATAGAGCTTTTATTGTTCAGAATGCTTCTCAGTATATTATAGACTTTGATTCATACCTCTAATAGCACGCATAATAGGTAGGCAATAAAGCAAAAAACAAAATGTGTATATATATATATATGTATATATATATATATACACATATATATATATATATATATATGTCAAGTGACTTATTAAAGACCACAGAGCTTATTAAGTGGAAAAGCTGGAACTAAAATAAAACATTTCTGTTTTATCATTTATTCTTTATCTAGACTAAATTGTTTCCGTGACAAATCCTTGATAAATACTGACCATGGTTTAGAGAGAGAGAGTGTTCCCCAAATTTCATAAATATGGATACTTTTGAACATCATAAGTTTATCAGTGGCAGTTTGAAATTATTTTTTCATAAATCTAGTAATCTAAGGCCTAAATAGATAATTTATTCCGCTTTAATAAATCAGGGATGATAAGGAGGGGTGATAGTGTTGGGAAATATTTGTGCCTGAGTAATGCAGTGATGGTTAGAATTGTTTTCTTGCTTTGGAAGATAAATCCTTGGGCCAAAGAAAAAAAGACTTTCCACTCAACAGGTCTCACAGCCACTGTCTATATATGTAGCTCTAAGACTTAAGTATTAACTGCCTTCCATTTGGACTTAACCTAGGTAAGGAACAAGCCTGTTCATTGTACCATAATGTCCACTTGTAATTGACTTTTAGTGTAAGTGAATTAATCACATTCTTGGTAAAGGTAATATATCTTTTTGGCTACTATTATTTTCTCTTCATTTCAGCAACTATAGAGAATTTTCATGTGGTGGAGACATTAGCTGATAATGCAATCATCGTTTATCAGACACATAAGGTAAAGATCTTTCTCCTAAGAAGATTCAAACTGAGATGTAAAAAATTATATAAAGTAAAATATGACTGCAAATTAAATGCAACAACAGATCCAAAGACTTTATTAATAATTCATGAGTGTCACGTAGTTAAAAAGCAAGCATATCATTTTACTTAAAGCAGAAATGGGTGCAGATAGGTACCTGAGAAATATTCAGAAAGAATGTTTGGTTAAGAACTATAGATAGTTATATATACTTTAAGTCTAGAAAAGAAAATATTAAAATATTTTTCTAGCATCTCGTCTGTACAGGAGATAAATGAAAGTTATCAAAGTGAAAGTGAATCATAGGCTAAACCTACAAGCAGATATGCAAGTGATCTAGGCGGGTTATTTGAAGGAAGAGAAAACTGCTGAGCTTGACAGTTGAGAAGTTATTCATATACCAGAGCACACAGAGGCATTGTTATTTAAATTGGTTCCTTTACATTTCATTTCTTTCTAGATATTTTAAATTATAGAATTATTGTTTCTCTTATCTGCTCTGGTTCCCCTTCTAAAAACTGCCAGATAGTATATTGTATGAAGAATTTTATAAATGTATTAAAAGTTTACAGAGAGCCTCCTAAAGCAATGTTGTATGTTATAGAAGAAATAAAATAATTCAATACTTCGTTTTTCAAAATCCAGCAGGTACTTCGGCTTTTTCTCTTTTCTAATGATTTTTTTGTATGTTTTGTTTATTTGTCACCCCACCCCCCCAGTCCCCACCAGGTTGTGAATCTGGGCCCTTGGGCTTTACATGAACTGCACCTTAGCTACCTCATCCACCTGAGCCATAAAGGTCCACCCTAAATTTTTTTTTTTTTAATAGAGCCGAGCATATGAAAATACCTGATGTTTGTTCTGTATTTATTCAGCTCGGTTTTTATCTAAGGTATATTATATCTAATGACTATGAACTAGGCTTCATTTTACATGGTAGCTGCTCAGTAAATCTGTGACAATGAAGATTGTGTTTCAGCATAAAGATTTGCAGGAGGGGATCTTAGTGAAATCTGGAATTTAGTAAAAGTTGAAATTAATTGTCCTGAAATTTGGCATGAAGATAAATACCAATATTTTAGAATTAAAAGAGTCCTATTGTCTGAAGATAATTGATCCTGGTGGGGGAATTTTGTTCAAAGTTTTTCTACTTGGTAAATGATAGGTAGAAGGGAAAATTATAAAGGTTATATTGGGTATATTTCTGTTTTGGGAAAGGTGCAGGCAGGAATGAAGGTAATTAGGAAGTAGGCTGGCAGGAAAGTGTGAAGGGGAAGAAGGAAGAAGTACTTTATTTTTATGTAGCTGTTCATCTTGGTGGTTGTGCCCCCTGGCCCCAGGACATGAACCCGGTCCTTGGGATGTATGTGGACTACACTCAGCCAGAGGTGGCGAACTTGTCAACTAGGCCACCAGGACACACCTATTTCTTGAAAAATAAAACAAAATTATTAAAATAATACATCATATGTAAAAATGGTTAAATGGAAAATTTCGTTACTTATGTTGTTACCACAGTTTTTAAAAAAAATAAGAAATGGAACATTATTCCTTTTCTATTTCTGCAAAGTTGTTCATTTATTGTTCATAACTAATCCTTTGGTGGCTGTTCTCAAATGCTTTCCATTTAAAATTTAATCGATTTTATCTTAAGCTAGGACTTCATTGATTTCACATTTGCTTCTCTGCTAGTTTCATATTGCATACGAATAAAAAAGCAGTCCAAATTTTCAAAAGATTTTTGCTTCTTCAACAGAGAGTGTGGCCTGCTTCTCAGCGAGATGTGTTATTTCTTTCTGCCATTCGAAAGATACCAGCTGTGACTGAAAATGACCCTGAAACTTGGATAGTTTGTAATTTTTCTGTGGATCATGACAGTGCTCCTGTAAGTCTGTTACATAAATGTGTATAAGTATGCAGGATTAAACTAGATATGCAGTTAGGGCAGAGTGATAAAGGCATGCCATGTACACAGATATTTGATTTGATGATGCTGCCTAGATGTTGTTTTATGTTGGATTGACTCCTTAGAACAGTATAGCACTTCTCTGAGGGCACCAGTCCTGGCTTAACATCCCAACGGGACTGTTTTCCTTTCTTGCTGAGGTTTGGTGAGACAGAGCTAAATGGGTAGTGTGTGAGGTTGCTATCCACAGTTCCCTCTCAAGTCATGATCAACTGCTGGAAAAATCCCTGTGGTTTCTACCTCACTTGAGCAAATTTACAAATAAAGAGGAGAGAAGAATCATTTCTGGTGTCATATCAGCTTGGTATGATTTTTGTTGCTTAAAAAATTCTGTTGCAGATTTTGTTGAGTTGTGGTTTTAGTTAATTACAGCATTAGGACAGTAAAGATTACAAAATATTGGTTATCTACTGCACTGGTGATTTTTGCTTTGTTTCGGTCTGGCAGTTAAACAATCGATGTGTCCGTGCCAAAATAAATATTGCTATGATTTGTCAAACCTTGGTAAGCCCACCAGAGGGAAACCAGGAGATTAGCAGAGACAACATTCTATGCAAGATTACATATGTAGCTAATGGTATGTATTTTCTTATTTGTTTTTTGCTGCTTGGTAATGTGGATGTTCTTGTGATTTCTGTGATAAATGACAGCTTAGACAAATGCCTTTTTAGTTTTTATCTTTTAGAGAAGTAATTTTTAAGTTTAGCAAGATGTGTATCAAAATTATCAGGAGACTTTCAAAATACAAATGCCTGAATTTCACCCCAGAACTACGATAACAGAATTTCTGAAGCAGAAGCTGGGAGAGGTAAATTTAAAACTTCACATCCAGATTATTGGGCTTTAGGCTTCCTAAGACCAGCTTTTCGGTTTGCAGCTAGCAATTCTCGCATATCAAATGGTGTCCCAGAATTCAACTCATTTCTGTTCATTCTGACATTATCTATCTGGAGATGGCATCAAATTCCACAGGTAAAAGATTCAGTCTCCTATGTCTGCCCTCCCCTTTAGACACCTCTCACAAAATCAGGCTATTAGCTATACTTCTGACCAAACAACTATAGATTGAAGGTTCCCACTAGCCCACTAGCTCCTCCTCGGGTTTGATTAATTGACTAAAGCAGCTGACAGAACTCAGGAAGCCAGTTTACTCACTACATTACTGATTTTATTATAAAAGATATAACAGCAACAACCAGGTAGAATTGATGCATAAGGCAAGATATGGAGGAAAGACATGGGTTTCCAGTCCCTTCTCCAAGTGCACCATTCTCTCCACATCTCCTTGTGTTCATCAACTTGGAAGCTCTGTGAATTCCCTCCTTTTTTGGTTTTTATGGGAACTTTTTGGATTAAATCTAGCTTGGAAGCTCTGTGAATTCCCTCCTTTTTTGGTTTTTATGGGAACTTTTTGGATTAAATCTAGCCACTAGCAATTGAACTCAATCTCCGGCCCCTAGAGGTCTCTGGAGATGGGACTAGAAATTCCTCCCTCCATTCATACTGGTTTTCCTGCAGCCAATTCTCATCTTCTGTCACCTCACTGACAAAATAAGAGATACCTTTAACACTCCCTACACTTAAGGAAATTCCCAGACTTTGGGGAGCGTAAGTCAGGAAATACAGATGAAAACCAAATAAATATGAGAGATATATTTTGGTCACCTGAACAACCAAATATCTTTTTTGAGAAGTCACAGTATTGTGTATGTCCTTGTGGCTCAGGAGACTGCGAGCTGCATGTGAACCACTAAGCCAAGGACCCAGGTCAGGCCCTGGGGCCAGGGTGGAACGCCAGCAGAGTGCAGCTAAATAAAGATGTCCTTCTTCCTTCCTTAAGTGCTTCACAGTATTTCAATTATCATCATATATCCTTGGTTTTAAAAATCATTACTTACTTCATGTTGGCCTGCTGTTGGACAGCCCTATTCATCACTTGTTGCCGCGCGTGTAGTGGTTACCGGAGTCGCTCTGACCCGGTACTCAGCTCTCTCCTTCATACAGGCCCTAACTGCTGGTACGTTCCAAATTACACTTGTGCCTGCGCGAGCTCCTGCTTGTTACAGACGAGTGTGATGGCTAAATCTGCCCTAAGTAACAAAGTAGTATCTTTCTAATATTTGCTTATGATTTAGGGAATCAAACGTATTCTAAAAAGATAATAAATGCTTTCTTATTTGCTGTCTTTTCTTGTCTGGTGGTTAGTAGTAAGGAGTTTTAATCATCAAGACTTTGAGAGATGCTAACCCTTCAAATTGAGGAATACTTTATAAATGAAGAAACAAATGACTGTTCATGTTTATTTGGAGAATTATTAACAGGTCTTAATTTTCCTCCTTCTCACAGTGAATCCTGGAGGATGGGCACCAGCCTCAGTGTTAAGGGCAGTGGCAAAGAGAGAGTATCCAAAGTTTCTAAAACGTTTTACTTCTTACGTCCAAGAAAAAACTGCAGGAAAACCTATTTTGTTCTAATATTAACAGGTACTGGAAGATATATGTTAACCCTTTAAACAAAAAAATCAAACTTTATTTAACTAATGACTGTGTAGTACAGATAATAAAATTTAATTAATTTCTGAAAAATACTATCTTTATTTTGTGATGTTGCCAGGGATAGAGTTGTAGTTTTTATAGCCTGTAGTTTTAAAGGCTTATTTTCTATTTATATAAGAAAATGTCTTTTTGATACATTTATTTAAGAAATTTTGACATAGAAATACAGAATTTCAGAAGTACAAATTCCCCATTTTTTTCCCTTCCCCGAAATCACTGTTAGGTTTTGTATTCTTACAGACTTTTTAATGTAGGTACTGACATGTGTGTATGTGTGTGTGTGTTATGTATATGTGTGTGTGTGTGTTTAGCTTATACGTACTGTTTTACAGCTTTTTTCACTCA
Organism: Solenodon paradoxus; assembly: GCA_004363575.1. Taxonomy (NCBI): domain Eukaryota; kingdom Metazoa; phylum Chordata; class Mammalia; order Eulipotyphla; family Solenodontidae; genus Solenodon; species Solenodon paradoxus. The sequence goes on along the minus strand of RJWH01000595.1, from coordinate 32,948 downwards.
ATAATGTGTCTTGTTATTCTACATAAAAATGAGACATATAAAACTCTCATTCTTTTAATATCTGTTATATGAACGCTGCAGAATTTATTAACCAGTCCCATGTTAATATCTGGATTGGTTCCATATTTTACCGATCAAATAATATACAAAGAGGTGAAAATGTTCTTATTTCTTTTTTGAATAAGTGGTTCATGATTCTAAAGTCAGAACTATGAAAAGGTATGTGAGTAAATACAAACTGTGGTTCTCCTATACATGCACTTTTTTGTTTGTTGTTCAAGAAAATGTAGCATATTATGTATACATACTGTCTGGCATCTTGTTTTACACTTATTTTATCTTGAAGGTCTTTGATAACAGTGAGGAGCATCCACATTGTTTTTTACAGCCATATCGTATTCCATTGTATGATGTACATAATTAAGCAGTCCTCCATTGGTAGATATTAAAGTTGTTTCCAATTTTGATTAGAACAGGGTTGTGATTATATTCCTATGTCATTTGCCCTTGCAAGTGTATATGTAAGAGAAGTTACTACACAGGAAACTCCTGGCTCTTCTGGTGTTCCGTGCATTTGTAATTTAGAGTGCCCTCCGTAGAGTTTTATTAATTTACCATCTCACTATCAATAATGTATTGGAGCACCTATTTCTCTTTACCGTGTTACACTGTGTGAAATAAAACTTTATTTCCTCCAGCTTGATAGGTAAAAAATTACTCTCACAGTATAGTTTTAAGGGTATTTCTATTATTATCAATGAGTTTGAGCATCTTTTGGTCTATTTATGAACCATTTATGTAATTTTATTTCTGTGAACTTTTGGTACATGTTAACATTTAGATTTTTCATAGCTATTACCAAAGTATAATTCACAAGCAGAAAGTTTATGGGAATACTCTTTAATTCTCACCTACAGTGAATGTTAAATCATTGAGAAATTCATATTCTTGAGTCTATTTGTTTAGATAGTAATAATCTAGTCAGTAACCATAATGGCTGATATTTATAATTAAGTCTGATTTCTTATGCTGTTTACAGTTAAAAAAAAAAAAAAAGAAATCAAAGGTCAAATTTACTGTCAGGTAATAACACAAGGATTTTTGCATTGATATCTCAGGTAACTTAGCTTTTCCGAGAAAAAGGTTACCAAAAAATGTTAAACAGGTTCCATTCTTATTTATCTGAATGGTTCGGGTTTTGAGATATAACCTGACCTTTGAGGGATTCCCTCTTTCCAAGATAAATATTGTTCAGTATAAATGTGCTATTTTTAGAGTATGTTGTGTTTCAGAATTGTTATGCCTGGATCTGGACACATAGCTTGCTCTGTTGGTCTGCTGCGCTTGTCACCTTACTTAGCTGCCTGAGGATTTCTAAAGAGTTACTGTGTTCTCTAACCATGACCAAGTATGCCGCTGTGTCTGTCTTCCCTCTTCTTCACCTCTCACCCGAACCTCGCTAAGAAAATAAAGCTGTATAAAGCAAAAGAAATCAGTTGTATGTAGAAAATACTCTCAGTTGTATTTGAGAGAGATAATAATTTTCTTAAATATTTGAAAAATACATGCTTATGTACTAATAGCATTTGCCTCTAAACTGTTGGATTGACAGCAGTGTTTTATTGATTATGTGTGTGTGCACATAGTCTTCTTTTTATGTGAACCTATGAGGGAAGAGGTTAGAATCTTTTGGAAAAATACAACACAGGGGAGTGAGAGAACATTACATTTATGGACATGGTGTATGAACATGAAGATAGAATTAAAAAGAAAAAAATTCAGCAAAACACTACCCTGCCCTTTAGTCCACGTTGAGCTTCTTTCTGATAAAGAACCAAATTTAAACTTACCATGCGGTGAAATTCTTTGTTTAACTAATTTAACATATATTACATATTAATTTTGGAAGATGCATATATGAAATGGATCCGAAGAGCTAATGAGGTCCAGACATAATTAAAGCTGGTAATCAAAATTCTTAAACTCACTTGACAGGGAAGCCTGAATATGTGTGTTTTTTAAGATAAATCAGGCCTCTTTTACATAGCCTATTTAGTTTTTTAAAATATTTGATAAGTGGTATTATATAGCATAATTTTTATTGAAGACTATAATGGAAATGCTGTCTTGTGGGCTACAGATCCAGAGACCTGTTGAGTCCCTCGTTATTAACCATAGCACTTCGCCATCAGTTTTTTCTAACTTTTAGAACATTAGTGAAACTTCTAATCCTTGCTAGTGGGATGACTTTAAAATATATAAAGTTAATAATTTTACATTCTTAAAGGTGAAAGTCCCTAAAATGTAAATTTTAATAGAAATTTCATGATTTCTATGAATTTAGAGTGAAGAATCTGTTTTTGGTAGTTTTGTAGCTGTCAGTAATAACATGTTGCTGAATTTTTTTGTCCTGTTTTTCCTGCAGTGTCTAAAGCAAGGCTGTGTGATATTCCATGTTGGAGGAAGAAATTAAAAAGTTGAATGCTCTAAGCTGGAACATAGGATCTACAGCCTTGTCTGTGGCCCAACACCTTGGCCTTGTGTACAAAAAAGAAGAAATACTGCAACAGCAAAGCTGAACATCTAACACTAGCTGTCTCCTGCTAGGTCTCCTCGCTCAACGTATAACTATTATAAATACATGTAAAATTACATGTATATGGCTATATTTTTATTTGCTTGCTCCTAGAAGAGGAAAAAATCAACTTTGAATCACAGCTAGGAATTGATGCTTTAATTTTTTGGAAACTTTTTCAGAATTTTTAATTTACTGTGTTCAGCCTAAGATCCTCAGTTCTATCAGATTTTGTGCACACAAAAAAGCACAAGTTGAACGCACATGGGGCGCGTGCTTTCTGTGCACCAATTATCTGGATGGGGTTCTGTTTTCAGGCCTACAGTCAATTCCGCATCCAAAACTTTTTGACTTTTTTGCTTTGTATAATCATAGAATTCATTGCTGCTGATTTCTATAATGACTCATGTTGTCATGTAAAGTGTCTGTTAATAACTGAGCGCTGTCAATAACCTGTGATTTGTCTTTTCTATACTTTTACTCCCATGAAGAACCTTGGTTCTGATGGAGAAAGAATGAAAAGCTTTATTTACCCCCTCTCCATTTCTTTATATTTGTGTTGTGTTTTTTAGTTGTCTGCTGTGTGCTACAGAGTTTTTTCAGTTTGTTGCAAACACGGTTTGGTAATTCCTAAATTGGTTCTGCCTGCCTTCAGAATCTGTACAAATCTTGTTGGGTATAAATTACTTTCTGGTAAAAATGATCAGGATACAATGAGTTCATGCTTTCTTCAAATCTCTAAGAGGATATGTGGTATTACTTGTTAAAACAGATCAGACCATTTGACATTTGATTGAATATTTCTAGTATTCCCTAGCAAGTATGTGTGGTAGTTCTAATTTGGGTCAGTTTAAAAACTACGTTGCAAAAAAGACAAAAAATGTGAACAGGGCTGCTGTTTCCCTCTTGATCAAAACTTTCAGCAGAGCAGTAAAGGATCCCATGTGATTCAAACTGAAATTCTTCCCTTAGTTGCTGTAAGAGCTTAAATGTAAAATACCTTTTTTAGTTATAGGCCTCTGAAAACCATTGAAGCATGGAGTTGAGGCAAAGAATGGTACTCACTGAAGTAAAAATGACTGCCCGCTTCAATATTTTCATTGTGCTGATACATAAATGTGCTTACATAAATCAGAGGCATTTTGTAGATGCTTTGCTGATTTGTTTGTCTCTGTAGAAACACAGAAATCAGAACCATTTTGTAATGCAGAAAGTCATGTCGTGTGGAACATACCCTGTATATATTTCATACATGGTAATGGAGTCAAAGATAAATGCAAGGTGATAATTTAATGATGGGATTAGTTTGATCACTTAATATTCAAATCCTGGAAGAGAATTACTTGCATCAGATATAATGGTATTTATTATTCTGTACAGAGAGAAAAATACATATAGAACATATGCTTACATTACATGCACGCAGATTTCATGCTCCATGAAGCTTTTCTATTTTTTAATTTACCTTTCTCTAAATGATGTGCATGGAATATGCCTTATTACAGAAAATACTGTTCATAATTTGATTATGTGAAAAAGTGCCTATATGGTGGTAATGCTACTAAGGCAAATAAGACAAATTATCATATCAGTTTACTACATCACCAGTTAACATTTTATATTGTGATGTTTAAAAAAAGAAAAGTTTATACCTCAAATGAGTATTTTATTTTACAATCAGATAGGGGATTGGGATGGGATTATGGGAGGGTTAGGGAGGGAAGGTTTACTCACCACAGCCACTAATGGGAGTCTTCAAAAAGAATTCTCTATGCCCACTATAAATGTTTCCCTGTTTGCCATTTCTGGTAACTATCATGAACACAAATAACTTTCATAACTGAATTGGATAGCTTTTATTTTAACAAAAGTATGGAAAGTTTACAAAGCAGTATCTAAATCTAATTATCTTTAGTTGTTTTTGCACTAAATGTTAACTATATTCTTTTGCAATTCTGTAAATAAAATTACACTAAAATATTTGTATTCAAAAAAAGAAAAAGATACATTTTACCTTTAGATAACTGCACTGGTACTTCACTAGAGTTAATCCCTTCCAACCAGGTTTAGAAATGAGTTGGGGAATACAAAAAACATTCAAAAGAGGTCAAAATTTGGAGAGGTACTAGCCCTGTAGACACTATTCAGACCCTTTAGAATTATTTCCATATGGCTAATTCCTACATACTGAATATACGTGTTCTCATCCATAGATATTTCCTACTTCTCTTCCCCAAGCCAAATACACAAATATAGCTTGCAGTCTTTTCTACTCAGTTACCATTTTGTACTGTGATAGAAACTTGAAAAATATTGGTGATGAGGAGTTGGTCCTCTCGAGTGTTCACTGTCCAGGACAAGAAAGCACAGTGTTTCACCTGGAATTCAGGACTCCTGGAGATTTTGAGGTGGAAGGTGGTCATAGCAGCTCTTAGCTTGAGATTGCCACAGGGGCAGCCAGACCAAGATGGGGTAGTGGGAGAATGACTTGAGCGAGAGGTGTAATTAGAGTAATGGAAAGGAGGAATGGGTTTCCCCATTTGTTCGGTTTCATCAACTAATGTGTACACTATACAACATCAGTGTCAGTCGCTACTGAGACAATTTTAGTTTGGCTGAGCTTGTGAAATTGTGCTGGTTATCTTTAAGCTTGTCAGTTGTTTGTCCAGTTAGAACTCTTCCACCAGTCCTTAGTCCAAGCTGTACAGGCAATGTATTGGATTATTGTCACTGTTCATCTACATACTCAAAACAATCATTTTAAAGTACCTTGGGAGTGTGTAGAGTTTAACTATTCTATAATAGCTTTATGATCCTGATGATGTTTTTAAAAATGAATAAAGTTGGGTCTTCCATGTTACAATCACAAAATTAAAACCAGTATTTAAAAGTGGAAAAGTATTAAAATATTATGGACAAATGTGCTTGCTTGTTTTCCTTAACCTCAAGATACTGCTGTACATAATTCTCTGAGTAGTTAAGAGTTAAAATAACTCTATTTCAGTGTTCTTCAAACTGTAGATTATAACACATTGAGGGCTCAAGAAAACCATTAGTTTCGATCTTTAAAAAGAAAAAATTTAAGAGGAAGGAGGCAGGCAACAAGAGGAGGAAGAAGCACTTTTTTTTTCCGTTGTTTACACTGGTTGTCACATACATACATACATACACCAGGCAAGGACTGGAACCCAAGAATATGTGGCTGTGTCCTTCGGAGGCGATTGACTCAACCGCTACTCCATAAGGGTGTGCTGCCAAATATGTATTATTAAAGATTAAAATTGACCACCATTTGGTGGTGCCTTAGCTTCCTCCTATCCTCTAGCTTTGAGGAATAAAATGAGAGCTACCGGAAACCACTTCCATAAACAAGCTTTAAAATTCTTTTCTTGGGGATTCAGCCCACTGATGAAATCTCATATAACAGTTATATCAACAGCCTGCCTTAAAATGACTGCTAAGGCAGTGACTAAAGTACGTTTTGCGTCCACTCAGTTTACTGTGGTTCTTTCATGTTACTATTCCTTGGAATTGGGAGGCCTAAATGGTAGCAGGATCCAGTATCAGGAAATTCATATGCAACAGCTCATAAGGTGTAGTCAGTGTCCAAACCGTTTTAGAAAGGGGAGTAGATAGCTCTACTTCTCCAGCACTTAAAACAATTCCCAGAGCAAATATTTATTAAACACTTAGCAATAATTAGAACGTCTGGCTTTCATTATCATAACCAAACTTTTTAGAAAATTCAACTTTCCTTATAAATTTAACAGGCTTTGAGGTGAGGAGCACTTGAGTAAGGTCGTGAATGATAAGACAGCCATGTTTGAAATGTATAATAGGTTTTTGGTATTGTTTCATTCTCAGTTCTCATTTATATTCTCAAAGGTAGATAGGAAATGGGTTACTGTGTTTTAACAAATTCTCCAACTTCGGTGCATGTTGACAGAACCAAACTAATTGGTAAACTTCTACTCTGCAAATTGCTCATTTTTACTTAAAGCTAGAATTTAGGATTTGTGACTTTGATTTTTCATTATTTTTTTAAAGGGAAGGGTGCAAGCAGTAATGAAGGTAGGCAGAGGCCAACAGGCAGGGAGAGAGGAGGAAGAAGCACTTAATTTTATTTAGTAATTCATCTTGGTGGTTCCTCTGGTCCAGGACATGAACCCGCATCCTTGAGATGTGAACTGTGCTTGACCAGAGGAGGTGGACCTAACCGCTACTCCACCGGCACACATCTTTTCTGTTATTTCTAAGTTAATTTCTATGTTCTTCAACATCATGTATTGAACATACTGAAAGGGATTGAGACAGAAACTAGAGGACCAGTTTTTCTGGCTCTCACCAAATTTGATTTGTGCATTTCAGTGTCTCAAAATATTCTCTGGGTATCACCTACCACCACTTCATCACAGGCAACCATAAAAATGTATTCGGACTATCTTTTGAGTGCTAGAAATAAGATCTGAGTTAAGACACAGGAATAATGAGAATACTTGCAAACTAAGTCACTTGGCTTGTCCGGAGACAAGTAGAAAAAGCTCATGGGAAACTAAAGGCTTACACAGTCTGATTCTAGCAACAGGAGCTACTGAAGGGCTCTTTTAATCATTGGTGCTTTACATCTGAGAAAAATCAGTGGGACTTAGTACCTAGTTTTTTTTGGATGTGAAATAATTCTACCGTTAATATTTTTCTTCATAAATAACTCCCATGTCAACGTGGGAAATGTGAAGCGAAATAATGGCGTTTTTAAAACTGCAGAAACGGCCAGTGTCTCAGACTGGCGCTACCAGCACTCCTGTTCATGAAATACTAGAATGAGGGTTTAGAGCTGGAGAATCAGTGGAGACGCTATTCCTGCGTGATCTTGCCTTTGTGTTTCTTCTCCAGAAACTCAAACTATCCCTTCATGCCTCTTGCTAAATGTTTTAATAGTAATGCTCTCCTCTCCAGGACGGAGCTCACACCCTTTGACTTCAGTCTGATACACAATACAGCTTTTAAGTGTGGCCCGACTCGCCTTGGTCCCCCCTATAAATCATCCCAGACAGGTAGATTTACTCCACATCTCTCAGCATCCATGCTTACCTTCACGGGAGACTTCCCCTCCCTATCATCCAAAACCTACTTTAGGGTCCAAACCTCTGATTCTACCAGCTCCCTCAACTCTTCCTCTCCCATTTTGTTCTACACATTTTCCCCTTCATACTTGGACTGTGTAACAACTGTGACATTTATTGAACTCATCTAGCCGCTGGATTAGTAAACCAGATTATCAGTGCCGCCTCTGCCAAGAACCTCTACAGTGAATAATTCTGTATATACTGTAAGAGAATATAGCATTTCATAGATTATATAGAGCTAGATGAGGCTATAAATCAACTAGTGTAACTAATTTTACAAATAAAGGAATTGACGAGCGATGACTCGCATAGGGTCTCAGAGCTGGTCAATGGTAGGGTCACAACTGGAATGGAAGAATGTTGAAGGTATAAAATGTTTAAGGTATAAAGGTACCGTCCCGTGACAAAGACATGGTCCATATCTTCAAGAGACTTCATTATAGAGGAAAATGTGGGCAAGATTTACCATAGAATACAGAAGAAAAAAAAAGATCTCCAATTTTTATTTGTATATATTTCATCACTTTATTTTTTTCACTTGATATCATATGTAACGCAACATAACTTATCATGAAACAAACATTTGGAAATGTGTCCCAATTTTTTTTTAATTTTTTTTTTTTCTGATGGGGTGTTCAAAGTTTGGATTCTACTGGCCTACGTAGGCGCTGTCCTAAGTTAAAGATGGGCCTTTCCCCACGAGCATTCCACTTAGTTACCACTATCGAGGCTATCCCAGTGCCTACTTTAAGCTTTGGTTGCTAAGTGTTCTGCAGTGAGAGCATTCAGATCTGCTGAAGGAGCCGTGACTAGAGGTGAGAGGGTTGCTCCGAACAGATCTGAGTGCATTTTGCTATTAGGCGTGATAAGGGCTGAAGAATGAGGTAGCGCTCTCACAAAGTTATGCCCCACAAGAACCTGAGGCAGTTAGGAAGCCAAAACTTGGTTTCACTGGCAAAGACCATTGTGACCACAGTCCAAGTCCAGTGAAATGGGCAGGGAGGTAGAGGTGCCTCAGTTTCTCTTTTTATGAACTTCAGGAATAGGAGGGAGCTGAGTGAGATTCTTCCATCACATCGTTTAGGGCTAAAGTTACTCTGGATTTGCTTTGTGTTCAACACCTTTTATATACTTTACAGTTGATTTCAAGAGTAAGATTGAGACAGAATTGCTCCCTCAATCTCCTCCCTACATCCCATCCTGTTTACCATTTCAAATTTGCAGGTGACCTGAAAAGCACAGGAGTTCCATAATCAACACAGGCTAGAGGACTGAGCCCTGTTTCGGATTACTTCCTGAAGCCTTCTTGCCAAGTCTCCTCCACGCAACACAGAAGGTGCCAGGGTGCTGCATGTGAGGAGCTGGCACAAGGCCCTCCCCACCTCAGGCCACTGTCAACCGACTTCAGAACCAACCAACGGGAATGGTCCCCTGAATTGGTTCTTGCCCGAGTAACCTTGCTGCAGAGCTGTAATCCAGGGAAGGTAAAGGAGTCAAAATTGTGGGCTACAAAAATTTGGGATGAGGATGGCAAGTGGGTAGTGATACTAAAATGATATATACGCAAACCTCTTAAAAAGTAAACTTTTTTTTTGGCTTTTGTCCCCCACTATCTTATTTGGCCCATTGGGACAGGAAGCTAGGCCCAAAGGGTAGACAAGTGAGGGGACTAAGTGGCTAAAAATGTCTTTCTCTGGGAGTAATCACTCCATCTGTTGACGATTTGACGCTTAAAGGTGCTTGCGGGTCACAGTGGGCAGGGGCAGGGAGAGACTCCCAATTCAAGCAGCACTTTCTAGCTGGTTATATTGTTCTAAGTTTCTTTCTAATTAAACCTTACTAGCCATTAGTTCATTCCACAAGTGTCCCAACTATGAGCTTCTGAAAACACACAATTTTCTAATACTGTTGATTCAGTAACACCAGGCGCACCTTCTCCTAAAATCCAGAACAGTTAGAGCAGAGCAGTAGCAGCATTGACAAAACTGCCAAAGTCCTGGCCCCACACCAGACCAAGGGAAACAGAAACCTTGGGGGAGGGTGGCACTCAGCAGCCTGTCTTTCAACAAGTCCTCCAGGTTGAAGAACCGCTGGGTTCGGGCACAACCAGCTCTAGCTGTCAGTGTGCAGCTCTCCTCCACCGGCTTTCGGGAAGCATTTGAAAATTCCTCACATTTTGACCACACCTCCCAGCAGCTTGCAAATTTGCTGAGGAGGGAAAATGGGAAAGGGAATGGTGGTGCATGTTCCAGGTACATCACAATGAGAAAGAAATCTGTGAAAACTGAGAACGAATTTGCCATCGCCTGACTTCCAGTGTAAAGATTAACTTTTAATTATTTTTGCTACTTGGGCAAAGTTTATTTTTAATACATTCAAGCCTTGTCCAGAACAGGACAGTGTGAAAGTCACTGGCCTTGAAAATTGTCACAATGAACTTATTTCTCTTATTTCAACCTTTAGTACACAGTGGATTTGTATTTTACTATTGTGCTATTTATGCATTTTGCTATTCTGTGTCCTCATTTGAGTTCAAGTCTTTCAATACGTGTTCCCTTTGGAGTTCTCTATTATCTTCTAAAACAAGGGAAAATAAATTCCTGTCACATGCATTTCACTGCCCAACAAATCACCCAGTCCTTCACTGTCTTCTGTCCAGTCTGCTCCAAACAGGAGCATGACATGATCACATGCTATTTAGGGAGAAAAATTCAATTGATTCTCCAGCCATGGTTCTTAGTGGCCTCATGCATACCTTTTTCACCATTAATTGCATAAGTGTAATCAATAACTGCAAGTAAATGGGAATCCACTCTCTAGAATAGACCAATCTCAACTTTATTAAAGGCCTTCTTCTGTTCATACTGCATACTGCAATCAACGGCCATTTGATTTTGGTTACCCAATCTTTATTCCCCACTCCTCTCAACTAATCTGCAGACCACAATATCCAAAAGTAGTCCCCTTGAGATGGTTAATTAGTCTCTCAGGAAGAGCATTTTCATGCACACAACACCAACCTGTCATTAAGGCTGGAGAGTTGGAGAGTACAGTGGAGAATGACCACTGGTCATGGAGATACCTAGCCTGCATTATACCATTCTGGCCAGACTTTGTAAGTTTCCAGGCCTCAGTTCTAGGGTACATTCAAATAAAAGAGGTTACTGCTCCCACTTATCAATATTAACTTCCTTTTTATAATTTACTACAAGTGGGAAAAAATTTTTTTAACAAAACGTATACAATTTAGTAATTGTACAAAACATTTAGCAAGAGGATATTGGTTACAGTCACCAAAATGAACACTCAACATACTTTTCACCGCCACTTCCATGAAAAGTTCAGATAAATAAGAAGTCACTGGCTGAAAAGTCACGACAGGAGAAATTTAAGCTTCAAGTACAATAGAAAAGGTCAATCTTCCACAATAATCCTGCAGAGACACTCACTCCAGGCTGCCACGGCATTACGGAATGTTTTCCAGAGTCCATCTTCTACAAGAGACATCAGTTCTCCAAGACCAACACTTGAAGAATTAGGTGTAACACAAAATAAGGAGTTCTTTATTATTTATACAAAAAACATAAAAAAAAAAAAAATTAAGATTCAACAACAATTCTGCTGACCCCCTGAGGAAGCTAAGAGTGTTTACAGGTCTATCAAAGAGCCCTCTGAGTATTTTAGTCACCAACCTCCTGGTCACAGGCACAAGGGACATGCCTACAGGGCCATTCACGGGGCACCCTCACTGACTCCAAAGACCGACCTTCCCTTTCACTGGGCTTGACAAGTTAGCCAGGGTTTCCTATCTTCTCTAGCCCACGCTTAGTGTTTTATCATTACACAGGTTTTTAAATTTCTTGAACGCTTTCAATAAACTCCTAGCATGAGAAGCTTTATTACAACATATACAGATCTGACACAATTCTTTACCAAAAACTATCTAGGTTTTTCAGCTAAAGAAATTTAAGTGTCTTTTAAGAAATTGAAGTTGACTTAGAAATGGCATTTTTCTTTTAAACCTGTGTTTTCTACCCTCGAGTTCTGAGAGGTCACAGATCTTGTCTGCTGTGGGTCAAGTCACTGTTGTATAAGCATTATTAAGTCGTCCTGTATCTTTAATAAAGAGTACAAAACTGGCTCTAAAAAGCCTTACGCTATAAGATAGGGTATAATCAATCTAGACAAACATTTATATTTAGACAAGAAACCTCTCTGAACAAACAGCCTGCAGAGATAAATGCAGTAATTTGTTTTCATAACAGAGAACTATTTAGTACCACTTAGCGCATTATTGTGTAGTTTGGATATAAGAATAATTCTTCCCTTGAAGAAAACAGGTCCCCTTCTGAAGAAAAATGCTGGCTAACCACCCCCTTCAAAAATAATAGACCAGCACCAAATGAAGTTACTAGTTTACGAAAAATAAAATTAGTTACGTCTTCAAGTTCTACAATCCAGACAATAAATTAACTATGAAATCAGGAATTCTGTCAGCTACAGTATAATTTAAAAATCCATTTTCAACCCAGGGGTGGGGTATGGAAGGAGGAGCAATTTCACACTGATCACCATGAAGAACTCCATTTCATGAAAAGGAAATTCCATCAAAAAAAGCACCTTTTCCAGCTTGTATCCTCTTTAAGAAGTGAGCTGAGGATGACTATCTGTGGCACTGTGACACATAACATCCGTGTTGACATCTTCCCAGAGAACACAGCATAAAAAGGACTAAACTTTTCAGATCTGAAGAGTCTGCATGGAAAGGACCTCAAACCTTTCTGAAAGAGCCAAAAACCAAGCAGTCGTCTCATTGGTCATGTCTATTCATCCTCAACAAGACACTGCATTGAGCTTTTTTAATTCACAGATTTTATGTTAGTCCTTTAAAACCCAAGGCCCATCTTTCAGGTTGAGAACAGTTCAAGTGAATCAAGCTGCCTTCTTCGTGCAAGTTCCTTGAAGGTCTTGTAAATTTATCTTTGACCTAGGGAAAACAAAATAGAGATACACAAAATATCAGGAATGCATTTTTATTTATTTATTTTTTAATCCTTGGTCCCAGGTCACAACCCTGTACCGTGGACTTTATGTGGCCTTCACTTAGCTACCTAAACTCAAGGGGTATGCGGGAATGCAGAATTTTAAGTTAGGACTATTGTATCTGAAGAGTCATTTCTTATACTGTATTATTTCAACTACAGGAAAAACATGTTAATATTTAAGTCTTACCTGTTGTGAGTCATGTGACTTTGGACAAGATGTCCTGTTGCCAATGCTGCCATCAGTGACAATTCCCCAGCCATTACTGTACCACACACGATTCGGGCAAGCTGCCGGGCATTTTCCCCGGGATTGTGTTTGCATGCTCCTTGAACACCTAGCATCTGAAGACCGGGAAACAGACAGCAGGACTCACCCTTAAGTCACACCAACAACTCCCTACCCAATCAACCACAGAAAGGATAACTGTAATGGTATTAGAATAACTAGACTCTACTGGAAATACAAAACTTCCAAGACTTGACACAGCCAATATGGACCAATGTATATAATACGATTCACATGACATCCAGAGCCTGGCTGGCAGGGCACTTACTCAAAAGCAGATTAACATTCATTTATTCTCTGAATCTACTGTCTCAATTTACAAGCATATGCCTGAAGACTTACTTGAACACACTGGAAACAAAAGAATGAAAGGCCAGCTAAATACAGAGGCGTCAATGTGTAGTGTCAGAGAGAGGGAATGCTAATAATTCTCTGGGTGTGGATTCGCCGGTGCCAGGTTTGAGGTCTCTGGACTCTGTCTAATGTGTCATACCTGCAAACAGGCTTGCTGAGGGAGCAGGTTGGTCCCCCCACCCACAGTTCCGATTTCTATAGACGGCATGGTGCAACTGACATATAGATCTTCATTTGCAGGACCACTTGCTTCCATTAAAGTAATACAATTTGAACTACCAACATTCTGTGCTGCGTCCTGAAAAAAAACAGAGAGGAGAAAGATAAAGTTTATGTCCCTCACTTCAAACAACAGAAAGAAGTGGGGGCTGGCAGCCTCACCTGTCCACAGGCGATGTAGATCGCGGTTACGATGTTTGCTGCGTGGGCATTGTAACCTCCGATGCTCCCAGCCATGGCAGAACCCACCAGATTTTTATTAATGTTGACCTCGACCAGAGCTTCTGTAGTCGTCTTTAACACCTAGTAAACAAGAGTTGTGGATAGAGATATCCTCCACCAGAAGACTCAGGGACATGTTAGCCATATCTTTCTATACCTCCAAAAACAATCGAGTTTAGATGTGGTCCCATTTAAGCCCTGCCCTCAATCAAAAGTTTGCGCCTGTGTTTGCCACACTCACACTGATAGGAAAGATCTGATAAAGAGTCAACTTTAATATAAAACATACATCCATGTATTAAACTTTATTGAGAATGCTAATACTCCTTTCCAACTTTTTTTAACCCAATATAATGTTTATCTGATCACCCACCTCTCTGACAACTTTGGCTGGAATGACAGCTTCACAAACAACAGACTTTCCTCTTCCCTCTATCCAATTTATAGCAGCAGGTTTCTTGTCAGTACAATAGTTTCCACTAACTGCTAAGATCTGCATTTCAGGGAAATATTCATGAAGTCTTGACAGTGCCTTCTCTGTGCCCTGTTAATAACAGCAAAATACATTAAAATGAATAACATTTTTATACATAAGAAGGCTTTATTGTATGAAATAATATTAGTGTGCTCCTAAATACAACAACTATACTCTAAGAAACAGAGCACAAAAATAATAGCTGTTTTATTAACCATCAAAGCAACCAGCTTCTCAGTTGGGTAAAGATTCCTAATGTTTGCTTCTAGACAAGTTAACAAAGTTTTTTGGATTCACTGACAAACAGGATGAGATGAGAACATAATGAGATTAAAAACTATTCAATGAGAATACTCATATACATGATACTGGGTAACTTTACTTATAATCAATGCATAATGATTTTCCTCTTGTAGTTATTACCAAACTTACAAAAAGAATTCAGACATTAAAGTAAATCTTGCTAATGGAAAGTCATTGGGATTTACATTATATAAAATATAAACAAGTATCCCAATTAAGTGATATTAATTCAATAACAACTCTTAACTAAATAACCTAAAAAATGTTTACTGGCCATTAAAAATTTTTTTAATTGCAGTAAAATACATGCAACATAAAATTTACCAGCCTAACTTAACTGTTTTCAAGCACACTGTTCAGCAAAGTACAATCACACTGTGGTACAATCTCCAGCCTCTAAATCTTTCAAAACTAAACTTTATACTCATTAAACCATTTTTTAATCCTTCTGGTCAGCTCTAGTAATGATCATTTACTTTCTAGTTCTATGAATTTAACTGATATAGGTACCTCATATTTGTCTTTTTTGTGATGAAATTATTTCACTTAGCTAGTGAACTACAAAGTTTATCCACATTTAACCTATGTAAGAATTTTCTTTCTTTGTACGGTTGACTATTATTCCATTGTATGTGAATGTGTGTGCACATAAACACAGACAGATTTTTTAAATCACATTTTGTTTATCCATTCACCTGTCATGTGGGTTGCTTCTGCTCTTTGGTTATTGTGAATGTCGCTGCTTCCCATAATTCTAGACACATATTCAGAAGTGGAATTGATGACTCATAGCAATTCTTTTTAGTTTTTTGATGAACCACTGTACAGTTTATTGGCACCTTTTAAAGTTAATGCTTTAAGTCATTATCCCCTCTTTCTGAAAATCCTTATAAATAGGGAAACTATAAACTTTACTAGCCTAGGTAAATGACTTCGCCATTTTACATCTGTGCCTATAAATAACAAAGAAACTTAAGTCACACAAATCTTCTTATAGAGAGATTAAAATGGACTATACACACAAACTATATCTGACTTCTAAAATACAAGTATTAAAGTCTCAAAAAGTTAGCTTTTAAGGTTATAGAACAAAACTTTGCAGCACTAACCCCAAGATTCTTCTCAGCCCTTCTGAATAGACGCCATACATACCTAATGTCAAGTCTAAATGAAATGTATCGATTACAAACATCACCAAATCAAACATGCCTGATTCATATAACATGAGTTGCATGAATCGTTATTTACTTTCAAATAAAAACTCCTCAATTAACTCTGAGAAAGTAAGTATACACATGGTACAAAATTCAAAAATAGAGGAGGGAGAAAGTAACCAGCAAATCTACTCCCCACTCTTGTCCACCTGACACCTGGTTCTGCCAACCTAGAATAATCAGTCTTCAGTCACGCTTGCAAGTTCTGGTCTAGTGCACCCAGGCTCACCTTTGAAATCATGTTCATCCCCATAGCATCGCCTGACCTGGACTGGAAACGGATATAAAGGTTGCGTCCAGCCACGCTCATGTGAAGTTTCTGTAGACGTGCAAATCTGTAAATAAAAGAAACCAAGATTACATTATCTTAAAACCTAGTTTACTCTGTTCATATTATACATAAGAGAAAGCTTGTGGAGAGTGCTTATTAAATGTTTTCTTCTTTACGTAAACATATAAGGACACTGTTAGAATACTATTTTCACTGTCTCATTTTCACATGCCTCAGGCACAGCATACGCCACAGAACTTTAAAAGTCCACATTAAAAACAAGTACCTAAGCTTGAACTATCTATCCTGGAATTACCATTTGTATTAATTGTGCATCTCCATAAATTTGAGTGTCTATATCCAAAGTAAATCCACTATACAAATATTTACTTCTATCCTGCTTGGAAATCTTTTTCGAGGTTAGGAATTCTGCTTTTAGGATAATTCTAATTCAAAATTCTTCTAGGAACAACGTAACAGTCTAATCAAAGTGAACCTTCTAAAATCAACATTCAGAGTTACTAGTTCACTTTTTTCTTTTCTAATTTACTTCTGTGGAAGGTATTTAGAACAACATTCTCCCCATCCGCAACCCAAATGAGTATGACTCACTTTGGATACATGGATTTAAAGCTGTTACTTTGTTAACTTCAACAGGCCATATACTAACAGATACATTAGTGAGCACAGAACACAGCACTAGGGTCACCTTGCCGGTGGCTGCAGTGTGGTGTATACACTATTTGAGGTGTAAAGCTGCACTCCTGAAACTTACATAGTAATATAGACCAATGGCAACTCAATTTAAAAAAAAAAAAAAAACCAAACACTTAAAAAGTCCTATTTGGGGCACTTAAAAAAAAGAGCCAGAGAGCAAGAGAGAGATGTTGGTGTTCCTGGTGGCTTAGTGGTTAAGTTTACTGGTACAGTTCATATATATCACAAGGACCTGGGTTTATGACTTAGGGTCAGGAGAAAACAACCAAGATGAGCTACTAAATTAAAATAAAATAAATGCTTCCTCCTCCTCTCTCTTCTTGCCTGTCAGCACCTTTCCTTTTTTTTTTTTTTAAAAAAAAAAAAGATGATGGGAATCAGTTGCATTGTGATGAAAGAACTGAAACGATGGTGAACTTAATTTAATATACACAGATGCAGATTTACTCTTAACACACAACTCAAACCTATATAATGTTAAGATGAAATGTTCCTTCAGTTCAATTAATAAAAATATAATATTATAATAAAAAAGTGCATCAGTACAGAAAAAAAAGATCTATTGGTTCTGAAAGAAACATAAATGCACATACAAACGCACACATACCTGCTGGTGCCATCGAATGCCTCCTTCATCACTGCAAACCCTTCAGGGGTCTCAAGCCAGGCCTTCACTTCTGCAGAGTCACAAGCACGGGGAAGACGTACTACTGGGCCACGAGTCATTCCATCTGCAAGGATTCGGCTACTGGCGCCTCCACCAAGCTGTGAAGACAAAGTTACATAAACATATATTAATCCTGAAAATGCTCTGCTTGTCCCAAAAGATGCCCTTGATTACCCCCAAATCTCTTCTCATTATCTGGCAGGCAGTACATCTTAAAATAGGTAAATGTTTAAGTGCCAACTTACACCTATTGCCCTGCAGCCTCGATTAGTGCTGGCCACTAGACAACCTTCTGTTGTCGCCATTGGAACCTGAAATTCTTTTCCATCCAAGCATAGCGGTCCTGCCACTCCAACAGGGATGGGCATATATCCAATGACATTCTCACAACAAGCTCCCATCACCTAAGGGGTAAAGTCAGGTACCAAGTGAGAATATATATGCATTTATACAACCATTGTCATTTATAACCTTCTTCAAATTTAATCCTTCAGTGTATTTTTAAATAGTATTTTAAACTCAAAGAATTTAGTATTTTAAATACTTTTAAAGAATATTTAAAAGTCCAAATTAAAACCAATTAGGGTAAATGTTTAAAAGTATTTAAAATACTAAAACCTGAGAAATGACAAGCAAGAAAAATAATTTAATTACAAAGACTTTTACCATAAGTAGTACACAAAACAATGAAAGTGATTTTAAAAGGAAATGTTTTGTACAACTAGATCCATATAAAAACTCAGATGAGAAAAAGACTGAAAAACTAAAGACTAAAGCTACGAGGCACTAAAGCTACAAAGCAAAGCTTCTCAAATCAAGAAAACATACCAAGGAGTAATTATAGTTCCTGTAAGGTAGATACTGAAGAGAGGAAGGCTCTGGAAGTTTTTTGGAAAGTAACTGTCGTCGAATAGATACCCCTCGTTCATGGGTTTCCATCAGAGTTTCCAATTTGTAAGCTGGGATGTGCTTAGCGTTAACTAACTGAATGATCTCAGTGTCACTGAGGAATTTTGCACCTTTCTAAAGAAATGACAAAAAAAAAAAAAAAAACCATGGAAGGGTTAAAGGACGGATAGGACAAAAGATGTAGTTTATAAGCAATAAACCATGTAATACAAACAATGCACTCAACAGAACTAACACAAGTACTGGAAGAGGCAGACTCATACTTTGGAGTTCTAAAGAAGGAAATAATTTGAATGTATACAAGAATACGAAAATAAAGGCAAATACTTCATACAAATATGAAAGAAAAATAGAAACAACTCTCCTCTCACGACATGCACATACATTAAGAATGAGTCGATTAAGCAGATGATAGATGAAACAACATTCATGAAACAATGATGAAACAATATTCACACTCGAGCACGAGTGGATTCATGTGGTCACTCAGCCAGAGTATTATTTCAAATCTCGAAGAAAACAATCTTCCTCATGAGCATCAAGCTAACGACAAAAACAGGAAAACAAAAAAACTTTCCTCTATCTTTGCAGCTCATTTCTATGTTAACCCTTTTGTATTCTAGGCTGCACCACACATATGAGAATATAGCAGATGTGCTCATTTCTATGAGAAACGGTAAAAAGAGTAGAACATGAATTGACTCAAGTCGGTAAATCTCTCCCTGCTGTACCATTTCCTACATGTTGTACTTAAGGAAATATGGCCGCCGTCTGGAGTCCCAGCTTTCTCACCTAAAACCTGGAGATAATTTCATCTGTCTCACACAGTTCTGGGAATAAAGATCAGTACTCAGAACTCAGGCAGCACTGTGCCTACAACTTCAGAGGTACTCGGTAGCTAAACTTCCTTTCTTCAATAAAGCTCCTTTCCTTAAGAAAGATACCAAGGTTTATCTTATGTCTCTCACCTCTGCATTTTCAAGTATCTGCAGACATTCTTCATTAGAACGAGGCTCTGTGGGAAGCTCAATTTCAGGTTCCTGTGTCTCTAGTTCTGGGAAACTATCAGATGAAGAATTACCAACCACAAACGTAGCTTTGTTTGAGATGTCCGTTTCTGCCACTAAGGGTTTTATAACGTCAACTGTTCAAGAGAGCAAAAGAAATCTCACAACACTGAACATAAGTTTTAAAGTGGACTCAACTTCTTGACAAATCACAATTGAAAATAATGAAAAGGAAAAGCAGAAGAAATGACCTTTTCTTTCTGTGTTTAGTCGTGCCTCCCCATCCACTACATGGAATTTCTGGTTATTTTGCACCAGTGTAGGTTCACGTCTACAGCAATTGTCTGGGACTTTCTTTGGAAGCACTACAGGAGATGTAATAGGGTTTTTTAACGAGAGTGTAGATTCTGTCTCTGCTTGTTCAAAGAAGATGTATTTGACAGCCAGGAGGAAAGCTAAACTTAAGGTAATAACTTGTTCGATATCCATGCTGATCATTCTAAATTTAAAAAAGCAAATTAAAATGTTATTATTCAGAAACAGAAAAGGCACAACTAAATTTCTAATAGCAGAGTGCTATGATTAATATATAACAAAGTAGGTCTCAGAAAACTTACTTAGAGAGATAAAACTGCCAGAGGGAAACACTGGGTTCAATTCTTTTGGACACATTTTCATCCAATCCTAAAGAAACCTTAGAACTTTCTGTTGTACTGTTTTGAGGAGAAGGATCAGCTATCCAGCGGCTGTGAGCATGAACGAGAACCAAACCTAGAGACTGAAATACAATTGTAAAAACTATGCGTTATCTATGAAATCTAATTTTCTCACCCTTAGCAACTAGGTCATCAGACACTACCTGCCCTGGCCTCCCCACACATTAAAAGAAAGCCCCAGAGTCACGATGCGACTAAGAGAAGCAGTGGCCTCACTGAACTAGTAGTCGTACCGCAAGAACAGGCTTTTCAGACAGAGAGAAAGGGAAAGAACTTGAAAATCTATTTAAGGGAAAGAGGCTAATAAATACCAGGAGGTTCAAAGAAACAAGGGACGAGTGAAAAAGAAAGACAATCATCAGTGAAAGAGTCAAAAACCGTAGAAAGATAAGAGGCAGAAAAAGAAAAACCCCAAAATTGAAAAGCAGATTATGACACTGGAACTGAGGATAATGAAAAGAGAAGAGAATTCTATAATCACCATAATCATCTTGACCCTCTGAGTAACAGGATTTGGCTTATTTTCTTCTTCTTCTAAAACTCGGGCAAAATGGCTGAGCTGCCAAATTGGACGACCTTCTCGGCTTTCTCGAGAAAGCTGCAAAGTAAGTGAATATTACATTAGGCAGTACTGAATTGAATTAAGTGAAATGATGTAATAAGCAGTATTATTACTCTTCTAATACTGTAAAGAAGAACTACTCTTACCTCTAAAACCAAAGACACACAAGCTGGGAAGAAAGTCATAAACACGAAGTAGTTGGCAAGAACTGACATGCAGCCAAAGCAGCACATAATTTCAAGTTGCCGCACTCCTGATCAGAGAGAAATCAAATATATAATCAGGAAAGTATACGCATTTTTGATGCTGCATACATTACAAGAACTCTTCATATAGGTAGACAAATATATGAAAAAATTAATATATTAAATTCTTTGGCACCTACTATAAAAGGAATTAGGAACTCAGAGGTAATATCAAGACTCAGAGCGTAGTAGGAAAAACTCCCCAACAGAGGAGGCCTTGTCTTCTTCCATGTCCCTAACATCACAATGTCAAGCACAGTGGTAATGTTTACTACACATGATAATCCTTTCACCAAATAGTAGTGCTCTGTGTTGGGAGATAAGGATATTAAAAACAGGCTACCGTAATGGAGCAAATGCCTCCAGTTATACTATTGATCCAGTCCCACTCGTTACCACAAGAGCAAGTCACCTGTGGACCAAGGAATTTCTATAAAAATAAAACACACTGCCAATTATGCCACTCCTGATCTAGTATCATAATATTTTACAAATATTTATTACTGAAATGGTTTTAATAGAACCTCTATGGAGTCTTAAAATTATGGTTAAATTCTTTGATCTGGTCAGAAAATGACACAATGCAAAAGGAAATTCAAGATTAACAACCATTCCACTACAAAATGTTGATGGTATCAATTGGTAATTTAAAATAGGATGTAATCGCACCCTGGTGGAGTAGTTAGGTCAATACCTCCGAAGAAATGCGGGCCACTTACTCCTGGATTCAAATCTCAGGTGGAGATGGGGTGGAGACAACCAGTGTGAACAACTAAATAAAAATAAATAAAATGATGCTCCCTCCTCTCTCTTCCTACCTGCCTACCTACTACACCTTCATTCCTGCCTGCACCCTTCCTTAAAAAAACAAAACAAAAAAACAACCAGAATTAATGAGCTGGAAAAGACTTTAGATTACCAACCACACTCTTCCGTTTACAAATATATTTGAATATTAAATGTGTTACCGGTGTTGTCAGATAAAATATAAAAACACTTTCAAATATGAAAAAATTATTCCTGTTTCTTATAAAACTTGTAACTAAAATAAAATTAAAAAGTCAAGGCTATACTTTTTTCTGAATTTTAACAGTCCATTTGACTAAATAATTTTACAAAAGCGTACGCTGTTATTTTTTTTAAAAGTCTGGGGCGCACCCTGGTGGCCTAGCCGTCTAGTACCGCTGGGAGCAGTCACACATACATCTAAGGTCCCAGGTTCAAAATCTGGAACTGGAGGGAACAACCAATCTGAGCAACTAAATAAAAACAAGTGAAGTGCTTCCTTGTCTCTCTTCCTGACCGCTGGCCTACTTGCCTTCATTTCCTTTAAAAAAAAAAAAAATCCCACACAGCCACTCTCAATATGGAACTCAAGAGACTACAAACATACAATAACAAAAGCATCAGGAACAACCTATATTTTAATAGTAACTAAAGATAACTTTTTCAAACTTGAGACCAGTGAAATAATACTGGCATGATGCTTTTACAGCTTGACTATCTACCAGTCCCCTCTCTACAACAGTGACTCCTGTCGTTGCCATCTGTCCTTCCGGCATTCTTCTGTCTCCAGCCTCCTCGTGACGCTTCATCACTACACAAAGAGACAGCACTACCCTATATACTTCCACGAAGTAAAATGTTTTTTTCTTAGCAGCTGTCTAAAGAGTTATTTCCTCGTTAATGTGGTAAGTAGGTCCCCCTTTTTTGCTTAAACCAAATCACTAATCGTATAATATCTATATAACTATAAACATCTCCTAACTGACTTTTCCAACTACAAATCTTCCTTGGCCCAATTCTCTAATCTATCATAACAAAATACATCACCCTACTGCTCTCCCCATTAATTTCAAATAAACAATCTTTGTTTCATGACCTACTACTAATCTTTTTTTTTTTTTTAAGGAAAGGTGCAGGTAGGAATGAAGATGAGTAGGCAGGAGGGCAAGAAGAGAGAGGATGAAGAAGCATTTTATTTTGTTTCCCCTTGAACCCAGGGGTATGCGACCTGTGCTCATTTGGAGGCAATTGATCTAACTGCTACTCCACCAGGGCACTCCAACCCATTATCAGTTACTGACTAATCCTCCTCATCTTATATGCTCGACTGCTTTAAATCTCACAGGTTATGTTTTCACCTGACCACAAATACTTTTCTCGATTGTAGTAGTGGTTACATGACAATATTTTTGTCAAAACTCAATATTGTACCCATAAAAGGTAGACTATAAGATATGTACATTTTAAAAAAATCTTCTTTGTTAAATGAAATAACTAAATGGCATAATAACAACAATCAATTTATAAGTTAGAACACTGTATTTCAATATACCACCAAACGAAGAGACCATAACTAATAATGACAATGTTCTTAAATGCAGATAATACACTTCTGAAAGAATAAAGTCCCTTATTGAGGACATGGAGTCACCGGGAAATACACTAGACAGCAGTTAGCTCTGTTAAATAAAGTCTAGTCCTAATGATTAGGAAACCTTGACAGCATGATATATTCATTGAGGCAAATTTATAAGCCAGGCCATGATTTTTATCCTATATAATGGAGTCCAATGTTTGATATTTAATAGCCAATTCTCTATTCTGTCCAAATAAGGATGAAAAAACATCTAGGCTAATGCTGGGTACTTGCGAAGATGTGTAGCATACTATCTAAATAAATCTTCCCAACCACCCTATCAGGAGGATCTAACTTACATCTATCCAACTCCTGACTCTTGCACTGTCTTCTACATGACAATTAAAACACAAAGAACCAAAAGTCACTAATTTAGGCAACAAGAAGAGCTGGATGATGTATTCCAGAAAAGTCTTGGAATATAATTTTAGTTAAAAACCAACTAGAACAAAGACAAAAGCAACATAAAATCATCAAAAGAGTAGAATACAGAAAGCAATGACAATAGCAAAAACAAATTAATAGCCAGCTCCTAGGTTTTCACTAAACCCAATTGACACAAGGCCAAATGACCCATGTACAAATACAATTGCAAATTTTTAAGAGTAATGTTAGATTTTTTTTAAATAAGAATTAAGGAATAATGAATAAAAAATTTTTTTATTTTATCAACAAATGTATGTTAAAATTGCTCACAAACCTGACATGGTACCAACTCCAATCACAAGACATTCTACAAGAGCATCAAGGGTAAAGGTGGGACCTAAAATTGCCATTCCGCGAGCAATATTTTCCCTTACTTCATCCTAAAACATAGACCAAACATCAATGAAAATAAAGTTCAAATAACTTTACAGTGCCCTGCTTTTCCTTTCCACTGAAAGAGATAGTGCTGAGGAAGATTCCTCTGAGGTAGTATATTAATCCTATCATTTAAATCCTATAACATTTTACATTCTGGCTACCACTGACAGAAGTTCTTAGTTGCAAAATTCTTGAGACATTAGTATTATAAAATCTAAGTTATATCCTAGTCAACATGCTTAGTTGATCATAAATTTTCATCAAATACATAATCATGGCAACACATGCTATTTTACAACTTAGATGCTCTGATTCAAAACTATTAAAAAAAAGTTACATTTATGAAAGTGATCACAAGATAAAACTTTAGACAGGAAATAATACTAGTGTTAATTCAAGGGGGTTAAAAATAAATCTACTCAGATACACATTTCCATTAGATCCTATTCTGCTCTCTGATGTGCGTCACAAGATATACTATTATCCAAAAAGCCCTATTACCTTAATTTCTGAAACTTTTGAAAAGGAAGCTGGGGGAAAGTTTCCAAATTCCAGAAGGTATGGAATGACACTTTGAGTTGTTAAATAAATGGAACAGTTCCTAAAGCACTTAGGAATACCAGTCTTTGGACTTAATTTAAAATTATGGGCAATTCCTGAATCCAGAACTACGAAAAATCTCTATTAATTCTTATTATTAATGTAAACAAGCTTAAAAAAGGCATGTCTTATGAATATTACTTACCTGTGAGTTGGAACTGAGGGCAAACTTTGCTAGCGCACTTGCTCTGGAAAGGTCAATCAAAAGCAGGAAAAAGGGCAAAGCCTCACTGAAGGAAAAGAAAAAAAAAAAGAGTTGTATTTAATAGAAGCAAAATAAAGCTTAAAAATTCTTTCTAAATATTTTTCTCCCATACATTGTATGATCCTCTAGTATGCGTACTTTTTGAGGACTGAAAAGTATACTCTATATAACTTCGGCATTCTCAAAGCTAAATATACCAGCTGCTCAAAATATTTGTTAGAAATGTAAACATGCTTACACAGAAACACCTTTTGATAATCTGATAGCAAAACACCACGCTTAGTTAAAAAAATGTCTCCTTAAAATTAACTGGGGGAAGTGGAATGAATATATATTCATCAAGCACTACTTACGAAACAAACAATTTTTCTATAGGCAATATTAGCAATCAAAAGCTCTGAAAAAAAAACAAACAAGCCTCTGCCTCATTCCAAGGAACGTATTCTATGAAAATCATTACGAATATAAAAAAACATTTAGCTATAAAGATACTCATCGCAGCAGTGCTATAATTAAAGGAGAAAATTAAATAACCTAACAATCCAATTCAACAGGATTAACCAAATGAACTACAATACTATATTCGTGCAGGGGAGCACTACAGAGCTATTATAAATAACTGAGCTTGACATTAACATGTAAAAATGTTGACGAACTCTTATTAGGTGTAAATAAGCGATAAAGCAGTATATATAATATAATATCAGAAATCTGTAAGTATATAAAAAAGTGGAAAAGGATATATACTAAATGTTAATAGGTATTAAAACAACATATATTTTTTTAAGTATATTTAGGATTTAAACACTTACTTCAAGCCTGTCAATTCTTTATCTAAGAAATGAATAACAACTGTACTGAATACAAAACTTGAGAAAATTGTGAAGAGGCCAGCAATACCTAAAAAGAGAAAATTTGACAAGCTGAAAAAATTTCATCCTTTATTACACAAATAAGAACATATAGGCTCATATAATATTTTAAGAGAAATGCTATTGCTTTATCCCAATTATTGAAGTCTCAAGTATCAGAATATCTAACTCCCAATAAGAAACTATTAAATACATACAGTACACTTAAAGTAATACACATTTTCATACGTATGATTTAAACAAACAGGTGTTATTTCCACAACAAATGAAAAATTTCACAGTACACGAAGGAGTTAAATGTATAAAATGATTACCCAAAATATATTTTGATCCAAGTTGACGTAAATTCTGGAACTGGAAGTAAATGTACAGGATTGCTATGCATCGTGTTATTGTCAGAATTATAATGTCACTGCTCAAAACATCCTTGAGAGAGATAGAAAAAACATTCCCATTTAGCTTTTAACACAAGCAATCGAAAAGAATACTTATTTTTGTACACGTCATTAGTTTACATATTGTAAGTCAAGTATAATACAACAAATAAAAATATTAAATACGCAAATCAAAATTTCAATTCAATTTTAAAAGAATCCAATTTAAGCCACTATTAGTCACATTTTCTCATTAAGTAAATTATTTATTTGTGTCAAAAAGGCAAAAGAAAACTATTTCCAAAGCATTTCCATACTAAATAAACTAATGCAAATTTAAAGTCATGAATACTATATTTTACATATAACTTTTTGATTATATAATCTCTAAAAGACACTCTTTAAAAATCAAAAATGTAATTTCCTTTAGGTAATATCAAATTAATTTCACAAACCTCTTCAAACTTTGGACACTCATAATTCCAGCCACAGATCTTATCATTACCAGTAAACATGTTCATGGACATCATACAGATGGTCAGAGTCACTGTCCCCACTATGACTTCCCAGGGATGGGAGGCCACAAAGAGGCCATGCATTAGAAAAAGTCTTGACAACATTGTAGCTACAGAATCCTTGGTTCCTAAAAGGAGTATCAAATATGAACAATTACCATAAAGCTAAGGAACTATGCATTATAAACTCTGCTTTGTATGTTAGTCTTATACATAAAAATCTGTACATATAACACCATTTGATAGTGTTTCTTATAATTCTGAAAAATGATTAAATTAAGAAGATTCTGTTATTACATCTTTATTCATAACACTTACGTCCTCTAGTAGTAGCTATTTCTTTCTCTTTTTTTTCAAGGAAAGGGTCGGGTAGGAACGAAGGCAAGCAGACAGCCAGGCAGGAAGAGAGACGAGGAAGAAGCGTTTTATCTTATTTTTACTTAGTGTTTATACTGGTTGTGCACCCCCTCACCCAGCACCCCCAGAACTTGAGCCCAGGGGTATGTGGCCTACGCTCCTTTAGAGTTGATTGACCTAACCACTACTCCACCAGGATGTGCCAACCTTTTTTTTTTATTATTCATTTTTATTTATTAGCTGTTCATCCTGACTATTCTCCCCGGCCCCAGGACCTTGGGATGCATATGGACTGCACTCGACCACACTCCACCAGGGTGCACGCACCACCAGTGTGCCAAAGCAGCTATTTCTTACAAGCTGTATAATTTTTAACATTTAAGGTCATATCAAACAGGAGCATCCCTGTGGCAAAGGCAGCTGAGGTGCAGGCCATGTAAAGCCTATAGACACAAAAAGCAGAGATCAATCCAAATAAACATCTCAGTCTTTGAAATTATCTGAGCCAAGGAGAGCAATAAAACAGAAAATAAAAGTGAGAAACAACTATTTGCTTACTTTCTAATTCCCTTATATAAAATGCATATAAGCATCTCTTCATTCTCCACATTCTGGTTACACAAAAGGTAAATAGTGAAGAATCTACTTTTGATCACCCTCCTGTAAATCATTATCTTAGTTTATAAAACCCTTCAAGGGTAGGGACCCATTATACTTTCTATTCCATTCAACATAGGGCATGATGTCAATAGCAAAATGATGTTTAATAAACTTCCCTAATGCTGCTGTCTTCAGAGCAGTTTTCCCCCAAGCTTCTACAGCTGATAAAAATGCTAGAAGAGTAGTAGAAGAGGATTGCTGGCCAAAGAAAACGTCTACAGCATTCAAAAATCCCCAGTAGAACCTACAGGAAACTTTTATCTAATGATTACTATAAATTGTCCTGTGTTTACTAGTTGAATAATAATAATAATATTGAGATTCAGATTTTTTAAAAAAAATCTGAGTCATTGGTCTCTAATACAGGAATGTGCAAACTGTATTTCTTACCCTAAAATTAATGTTTATGATAAAGCATATTAACTCTCTACAACTGATTTAAATTAGGATTTAAAAAGCAAGTCTACTCACACATTAGAAATAATTCAAATACATTTCTCATTTACAGTTAAAGCGGGAAAAGGAAGTGATTCAGTTAGAATCAGAAAGCAAAAATTGAAAATAAAACCGAAAATAAAAAGACAACCAATTAAGGAACTAAAGCATTAACCTATCTAAAAGGATAGGGGAAAAAAAATAAAAGCAGCTTTTAGGAACCAAAGCAATTACTAAGCATTATCTCTCACTGTATCACCCCATGTTCTCAAAATTTCAACCATCCCAGGCCACCAGCTAGATAACTGGTTTTCCAACTGTAGGTCACACCCTTCACTGGCTTAATTAGATAATGAAATCAATTCTGTGAGTCAGACATTTTTTAATAAAACAGAAAACAATAGCTTTAGGTAAGCCACATAGTACAAGGTGGGTACTATTTCTCAAAACTGTATGTTTCATGAAATTATACATATCTGAGTATATGTACTGGATTCCAACATAATGTGTATTTCTTACTGTAGGTCTTTTTTTAAAAGGCTGGCAGTCACTAAGTATATAAAAACATATGCCATGACTGTGTTTATTTATACATTTTCAACTTTCTACTCTTCAGTCATTTTCCTCATTTTTTTCCTCCAGTATCTACATATATCAAATGCTCAATAAATATCTGGTTAATTTAAAATACATTTTCAAACCACAACAGCATGCTTTTATTGACATATCTTGAAGCAGACCTAAGATGTCTTTTTTTGTTTATTTTTTGAAAGAGAGAAAGAAACCGTAAAGAAGAGCAAAGACTTTGTTTATGGTCGCCCCCACCCCCACTCCACCACCACTCCCGCCTGATCACAAAGCTGGGTCCTTGGGCTTTATATGGTCCACACCCCAGTAATTGGTTTAGAGCCTGCATCACCAAGGTGTGCCCAAATGGATATAACTCCCCTCTTTGCCCTTCTCCCACCACAGTTAAAAGCAGAATGCAGCGCATTTAGAGAATATATTTAAAAGGAATGGACTGGGGAAGAGAGTTCATCTTACATACTGTACTGGAAAATGAGCATCAGTAATAAACAGTTCATATTTAATTATCAGGAATTTGGACTTGTAAATATTGGAGAGCAATAATCATATCTTAGAATTTAACTCTACTTTATTACACCTAAAATCCTCTTAAAAGGATATATTTTCATGGTCTTTATCACATAATATCCTCCTTATATTTAGGAACAAAAACCAAATTCCTACAAACTGGTCTAATGGATCAACCAGCATCAATGCTCAAAAAAATGAATTAACTAAACACATGTTCCAAAACTAGATTAAAATGATTCCAACACTCCCACTCTCTCCCCGCAAAACCCCCTTAGATTATTTTTTATCAAATCAACATAGTCTTCCCATTAAAAATGTTAGTTTAACTGAATTAAAATCTCAGTGGCTAGTATGAAGGAACTCCAATATGATCACAGACTGGTTTAGTATTATTGACCAGTAATTACAGATTAGGCACATTATGTTTTCCCTTAGAGAGATTTCATGGTAGTATTGTCACTTCTGTGACATTTCTTTCCTAGGTACAAAGTGTCTTTACAACATTCAGGAAAAGAATTATGAATCTGTGAAGCAGCCCCAAACACAAAGAACCACATATATTTGAAAATACAAACTGAGTGACAAAGGCGACCAGTCTCATTTCTCATAAAGACCCTCTCCATTCTCTGTGATGATGCAAATCATAATATGCCACGGAATTCAATCTTTCACCTTTATCAGTTTTTAAATGGCTCCAGGGAGCTACAGAACAGCTCGTGCAAATTCCAGACAGTATGCACACCATCATATGATAGAGATCAATTTTTAAAAAAAGTTAAGACAACGTACACCTTGCTTTTTAAGAATGGGAATGCCATAAACATTTTACAGATTGTTCAAAAGGGTTGTTTTTTTTTTAAAGGAAAGGTACAGGCAGAAATGAAAGTGAGCAGAGGCAAGCAAGCAGAGAGAGGAGGAAGCACTTTATTTAGTTGCTCATCTTGGTTGTTGCCACTGGTCCTGGGACAGGAACCTGGGACCTTGGGATGTAAGTGGACTGCATTCATTCCCTACTCCACCAGGGAGCACCAAGAAAAAACAATTTAAATTCAATGGCTCCTCAAACTCTAGTCCAACCTGCTACAGAAACCAATTGCAAAAAAGGATGCTTTGGATTCCTACTCTTTCCTCCCACTCGGCACTCCTGTATTTGATTATACACATTCCAGTATTTGATTATACACTATCTACACTGTTCTCAAATTAATTGCTGTGTCTGTTTTGTCTCTTTGAAGACAAGAATAATATCCTATTCTGAGTCATTTTAAATCCCAACAAGATCTAATATTCTGCTGGTCAACCTAGAATCTGACAGAAAAATAAAGAACTCTTCAACTAGAAATCAGGAAACCTGGATTCTACACCCAAGTTACCTATTTGTTATCACATGCTACCCTTATATATTCTCTTCATTCATTAATGAAGCTAGAGTTCCAAGTTCTTTGACAAAGACAAGTTATTAAATAGAATTATAAAATTGCTATTTTTGCTGGTAAAAAAAAAAAAATGTTGAATTTCAAAATCAGCAGTTTTTTATGGGTCAACCTAAATAGATTGTGTATCCATAGTCTAGAAAAGAGCTCATACAAGAATTCAGTGCATGTGCACACACGTGCAGGCCCGCGCACACACACACACACACATCCTCAAATGCTCATGCTAATTTACATGTTAAGCGCTGCACATTTTTAGACCTTCATATCACTAATTCCCATTTGTCCTAATTACCAAGTTTATCACGAATTCTACAAAGCAGGCCTGCAAAACCCAGTCTAGGCCCAAAGTACACTCCAGGCCTTTGCTAGATTACCTCTAAATTGCAAAATGCGTTTCACTGTATGGAGAAGAAAATAAACTCACAGGCAAACAAAAAAATGCATTTTTTTTTTTACATTGTGAGATGCATGTTTATTTAGCACAGCCCAGATATGAATGTATCACTTGACTGTTTAAGACATCTATGAAGGCATTTCCTCAAAGGTGAATGATTTCAAACGACCATTTAAGGTGAAGCACGTCAACCTTCCTTCCCCTTGCAGAAACTTTCTGCTGTATATCAAACCTCCAAGGTGTATTTTCCCTAACCAAAAGCAATACATTGCAAAAATCTACAAGGTTTGGGCTAAAGGGCATCAGCAACGAGGAGACTCGCCCTTAAAACCCGGGGAGAGGGGAGGGAGTCTGTATCCTCGACGTCCTCCTCAAGTTCTTACATCGAACTCCGCATCCTCTCAACCTGTTTCTCCTGAAAATAACCTGACATAACTAAGGAGATCCACGGTTCTTTCATGGTTCTGAGTGAGCTAGCAGCACTTGGGGAGATCTTCCCCGTCACGCTAAAATAAAGGTGCTGACGAACAGCAGTGCCTGGGCGTGACCCAGTGTGAACAGCAGCGCCTGGGCGTGAACGGCTGCATCTGGCAGACCCTTCCCGCGTACTCTCCGCAAGCTGCTGGTGGCGCTGACCCCTCAGAAGCCCCCCACCGCCACCCCGCAGCATTTCTAGAACCGAGGGTCCTCTGAGATCACCCTACCGGGCTCCATTTCCGCCTCCACGATCACGACCGCCGACCTGGCCCCCGTGGTCCACCCATGGTGAGGACAGCCACCAAAAAGCCGGTCCGCCGCCCGACCCGCAGACCCAGTCCTGCCCCCGGTTTCCTCGGCAGTAGTGTGGGCCGCCGCTCGGCCAAACGGGCCTCAAGGACGTCTCGAAGTCCCCAGAGGACAGGGCCGCCACCCCAGTAAATTGCCCAGCACAGCCCCGTCAGTTCGCAAGAGCTGCCGGCTGCCCTTTGCCGGGGAAGGACAGACATCGATAACCTCCACCAAAATCGCGCCGCCAAGCACCGCTGCCCGGCTCACCGCCCCCGACTCGCCGCCGCCGTGGCCCAGCTTCGGAGCCGCCGTCCGCCTCACCTCCGATCTCACTAAAGGCCACCGAACCTGGGAGGCAGCGCCCCGCCAGTCTCCAGTCAACGGAGACGCCGAGCGGAAGGAACCTCGCCTTACGCACGCAGGAGCCGGACCAGGCCGAGACCAATAAGAACGGATCGTCCGATCGTCTAGCCAATCATCTGGGAGCTGCTAGGGCAGACGGCGCTACGTCACGAACGGTCGCCTTAACAACCGCCCACAGCTCTCACCGGGGCTGAGAAGAGGCACCGCACCATCTCTCACCATGGCTCAGCCAACCAATAGCTAGTCGAGTCCCAGCTCTTGGGCCTGCCTATTGGTCCAAGAGCCGTGGGGTCGCAAGCATGGGAGCTGTCTAGGCGAAGGCGATAGGGGATCTGGCGGGTGGAGCGTCCCACAGCCCAGGACCTGACCTGTGGTCATCCTGGCTCTGAGAGTACAAATGCGGGGCGGTAGTGGAAGCCGAATTGGAGTTGGTGAAGATACACGTGAGGTCCGGCTGAAGATGGAAAACTCAGTACTTAGTGGCGAGTGCTGTAGAAGTAAGTAAAGTAGCCCAGAAGAAAGAAGGAAGGTGGCATCCAGGTGCAACCCAAACACCAAGCAGACTCATCCGAAACCTAACTTACCCATTCCTGTAAATGGCTCCCGTCACCGGGTCTCCGTGTCTTGGTCTCTCCCCTCCGCCCCACGCCCCCGTCTCTGTCTCTGTCACTGTCTCTGTCTCTGTCTCTTCTCTCTTCTCTCTTCTCTCTCTCTGTCTCTCTCTCTGTCTCT